>JZLH01S0615888.1:1796-23743 GCA_001188425.1 Eucidaris tribuloides
GGATTATGATGGTCAACTGGTGGGTTTGCATGTGTCAGAAACATACCCAGAGAGGCAAGTTCCTCCATCCACATGACCATCCCATCTTCACTATACATGTCCAGAACTATCAGACACTCTCACTATTGACTACCAGGATTGCTTACTACTGTTGAACCAACCACTACAATGGAAATGATATATTCTATTTCCAAGAAAGAAACAAGTGCTGCTGTCGCTGCATTTAAAGAGGAAATTGAAAAGCCTAAAGTCATGTTATGCGAACACTGTGTACTTGCATTTACTTATTGATTGTACATGTACAATACATTACAAATGCTTGATTTTCGAAACCTATATGCTATACGTACATGTACATTATTGCTCATATCTCAGAAAACTATTGGAGTGCCCATCACAAAACTTACATGGAAGCTTTTTGACATCATAAGGTACCTCGCTGGGATGAATTCAGGAAATTTGAAGGATACATTTTTTTTATTCAGCGATTGAAGTTTAGATTTTGAGATAACTTTTTTCTGGTTGAGGTAGGAAATGTTGCCCCAGACATATTTATAGGGCATGAAAATACCTTAAAATGACACCAAAACCAGCTCTCTAGTGTTATACTTTAGAGATATGGCCATTTGACTTCGCGATGTCGCGCTAATTAGTCCAAAGTTTGTTAGCCCGTATCTCCTAATTTAAGAGGCTGTTAGCAAAAATATTTGAGTTCTGGCCGTTTTTCATGGTCCCAATTGGTTCCCAAAGTTTTGCAAAAATCTGAGAGATGACGGCAGATTCTTTGATGATTTGAATGGAATGACCCTAATGTGGGTTTTGTTGAATAATTCTTTTATTTTCGGGCAGTGAATATTTCTTTCGGCCAAGTACCGGTAAATATCTAAAAGTGATAAAGTGACTCAAAAACATAGTATGGACTGTGGAGCACTGTTACAGCATCTTTGATACTATCCTTCTGTTGTTTACATCTCAAAATAGAAAACTGATGCTGCTGGATTCTGAGTTCAACACCCTGGATGAAATGTTTGTGTCTTCCGCGGCCAAGGGAGAATCCCGAGCGGAGGCGGAGAAACGAGAGAGGGCACACGCCATCGCCGACACCGTCGCAACCGAGGCGTCACTGTCCAGCTGCGCCCTACTGCCTGGACAGTGGCAGATGAAGAAACATCTCATTGTGGCCTTGGGCCTGAAGGTATGATAGGACCTTTTAGCTGAAATACATCTGGCACTGAATATAAGTTTGTAAATCTTTTTGCCCTGACAAGGATTATAGTTTCAAGGCATAACAATGTTTCCATTTTTATAAATCTAAGGTTCATGATCGTTTCATGCTACTTGTGTCTCTGATAAGGTCTGCAAATGAAGCCTCGCAAAAAAAATACTGTTCAAAACAGTTATTAAAGATTGTGTCAGGGATGTGCAAGTCCATTACTTCCCTTCATTATCTAATACCAAACGGTAGTATATTACTTACAAATGGGTGTTTGAAAGTTCTGAGATCCATACGTCATGAATTTGTTGTTTTATAGAAAAACTAATAACGACATGTTACCAGGAATGTTGTTCTTTCGCTGAGTTTCAATTTTGCCTCTAAACTGCGAATCGCGGTTACTGGTGTACCGTCGCCAAGACCAGCGGAGCGCACACGCCGCACAGTGATTGGCTAAACGGCTAACCCCCGTGCGACCATTGGCTAACGGCTGATCGGACAATTTTGGAACGACACATGCACGTTTGACGTCACAGATTTTTTGAAATTGCTCCTGAGTAATTTGAAAAGGGATGAAGTTTAACCGGCCAGATTTTCACCAAAACTCAATATTTTACCCCAAGTCTCTATGAGAGGTGTTTATTTATATTGATCTTCACATTGGATATGATTTCAGCTGATTTCATTCATATAGATGTTTTTTGATGTGCAAATCAATGACACAATCTTTAAATGTTTTTAACATTTGCCTTGTGTCATGAGGAGGTAGTTCATAACCTTTGGCGCTTAAACATATTGGACTTAGGTGAGTTGTTTGGGTACAAAATATAAACTAAATAAAGTGGGTGGTCATAACCATCTATTGGTGGGTGGAGAATTGGCCAGGGAGGGCAGAGGCATACCATCAACTGCACAATTGCTCAAACCCCGCCAAACAAAGTTTGAAGGAGGTGTATAGGAATGTGCCAAACATATTTCGATTGTATCAGAAACTGCGTTGCCATGGTAATGGTACATTATGACAACAAATCAAGGAAAAATCTTGCAGATGGAACTACTTCTCAATTTTTGACCAATGCTCATGAGATTTGGCAAACACATAGGTCTTGAAGTGAAAATGTGTAAAACACATTATTTCATTGCTTGTCCGGCAGAAGGGCCCTAGTATATGTTTATCTAGGCAGAAGAGCCTTAACAGTAAATTTTATCAATTTGAGAAATATTGCCTTATTGGATATTTGCACTTGATAGATTGATAGAAGGATCTAAAAATATCACACGACCTTGATTTCATGTGAAAAGAGCCAATGGTTTTCAAGTTAGGGGCAGGTTAACGCTCTTTTGCCGGGAACATTTGCTAGGGCCCTTCTGCCAGACAAGTGCGATTAAATGTGTCGAAAACTGGATTGCCATAGTAACGTCATCTTATGGGGGTAAATCAGGGAAATTTTCTCACATTCGTCCATGTCGATGGGGCGGAGGTGTTAACCATCTTCAGTGATATTTCTAGTTTATCACTGTTTGTGTTTGTTTGCCAGGTTTATCTGTGTGTCCCAGTAACGAGGTGTATGACTGAAGGCCAGTGTCGCATCGTACCTATGCATCATACCGTGGCAAGTACAACACTAGATGAGGATGTCTGGAGTGAAATACAGGTGAAATTTGGCTTGGAAATACATGTATTTTGTTTGGTTGGGTCATTTATAGCTTCAAGCGCGTAACAGCTGCTTAGCTTACATGTACCTGTCATGACCATGGGGGTAATAATAAACAGCGCATAAGGACGTGCGATAAGCTATGTGATACCTATGTGCTGCACCAAAATCGAAAATCGGGGGCTCTGGAATGGGCTTGAGCCGAAAATTGGCGGGTCTCCTGGAAATGCGCAGCTTAAGGCTCAAGAAAACCTCAAAATCTATGGCTCTGGAACTGCACCCGCGGCGAAGTTCCGGCGCGCCGTGGGCTGAAAAGGGGCACATGCTCTGGCTCGGCCGAGCGAAAAATCAGAAGCGAAACGGGCAAATTGGGGGTCTCTGGAACTGGAAAAATCAAAAAATTTTCTGTGATTTCTGAAATTGAGATGGCTCTGGAACGGAGATTTTGGCTGAAAATGAGTGGGTCTCAACCGCGCACATACGTACCACACAATTATACTAAGTGGCCCCCCCCCCCCCCCCCCCCCCCCCCGGGCCAACTCAGTCCTTCTTGGTGAAACCAATTATCCATTTCATCATGGCAGAGTAACACTTCAATGTAGCACTATTTCAAACTTTCTGGTTTCTCCTGATATTGCAGATATTTCGCAAAGGGTTGACCAAGATGTTTGAGGACCATGACATGGATGCCATCTTCCTCGAGACGTGTATGGACCCCAAGAAACAGAGGCACATGTGCATTGAGTGCATCCCCGTCCCTCGAGAGATTGGTGATATGGCACCCATCTACTTCAAGGTAATAGTCTGAATTGAGATTATATGGGCTACTTGATTCTATTATTAACTTTCAATGTGTTGGCGTAGGATGTTGAGGATCTCATGGACTGACAAGAGAACAAACAAATCAATACTTGAAGAGATAAAACCAAGCTACTTCCTTGAGGCTATGGTTGTAAGCAGAGACTAAGCTACTTTGGACACATTATCAGATCAAAGGCTATGGAGCAGGACATCATGCTCAGGAAAGTACAAGGTAGAAAGAGAAGAGGTAAACAGAGGAATAGATGATTAGAAGAAATTACTAAAGAAACTGAAAATCTTTGAGGGAGCTGAGCATGCTTGCACATGATAGAATAGCATGGAGAAAGCTTGTTCATGGGGTCACCAGGAGTCGAGAACGACTCGATGGCACTAAACAACATTAGAGGAGAGTTTTGTATGCAAAACTGGTTGATGAAAGTATGTCCTGTCTAACAATGTAATTTTTATTTTGATATTATTAAGATTTCTAAAGGTTGAGTGAATCAATAGATATCCACTCATTCAATGAAAATGTGAATATTTCTTACATTTCACACCAAAATCTGTGATAAAATATCCAATATGTAGGAAAATATTCAATGTAAACCTGTTAGTTTTAAGACATATATCTATTGCAGTCTCTCTCTCTCTCTGCTATATAGAAATGAAAGTACAAATTGTATTACTGTCATACTTTTCACATTATTGGCACTTATTGAAGAAGCAAAATTTGTGGTGCAAAACAACACCAGCAACATGTTATGAGCTAAAGCTCTTTGTTGTCCTTCCCGTGTTTTCAGAAAGCCATTCAGGAGTCAGAGTCGGAGTGGTCTCAGAACAAGAAGCTGGTGGACACCAGAAAGAAGGACATCCGCAAGTCGGTGCCGAAGGGATTCCCATACTTCAGCGTTGATTTTGGGCTTGACGGTTTGCGCCACGTTCACTTGAAGATCAGCAGGAGTTTCCTCACTACTTTGGAAAGGTGCGACATCATAGTTTGTTTGTGTGTTTGTTAGTTGCTTTATCATTCAAAACAAGCATTGAGCCTTGAAATGAAAGGTTTCATTTGTTTAATATTACAGTTCGAACTCGATTAACCGGCTACGTTGGGACCAGCAGCCATCCGGATAAGTGATATGGCCGGATAAGAGAGATAATGTATAAACACAGTATAGGGGGGAGGTACACATGTCATAAGTTGTTGTATAAACAACCCAAAGACCATGCACAAATTGCAACAGACCTCCCACATGAGACACTTTATTTACTGTCCCTGATAGCCAGCATGTTTCTGTGTACACTTCTGATAAAGGTGTATCAATTACACGTAATGACTGATAAGCCCATTGTCCGGATTACTGAGATCTCCGTATAATCGATGGCCGTATAACCGAGGCCGAACTGTAGATGTTTGGTCTCGAGACCGAGACCGAAACAGAAACAGAAAAATCGGTGAGACCGGTCTACCAATTTACACTTGGATTGTGCATTGAAAAATGAAAATTTATTTCACAGGCATATCCTTCATTAAAGGTATTGGCTAACATTTACCACAGTTCAAAAAATCTGAGCTACATGATTCCCCATGCTACCATTGTCTTTGATAAGGTCTAAAAATGACGCCCTGAAAAAATTATATTTCAAAATGATTATTTAGTGCTTTAAAAAAGTGAAAATCGTAAGTTGATCGGATTCACCTGCCCATTTTCTCCCAGACTTACCGAGTGTACACCTACGCTATTTAAACTCGCCCCAAGTTTTAATTGTTTATGCATGCATAACTTGCCATTGGCAGTGTAACTTTCCAAACTTTTTTATTCTAGGGTGTTTATTTGTCCATATGAACACTACTATGTAGTTCAGATATCAAAATTTGAAAAATTTTTAAATTGAAGCTCCACAATGTTAGCCTATCACTTTAATATCCTAAGGGTTTTGCTTCTGAAAGGGTGCAAATGACTTTAAAAGAAGATGTAGCCAGCAACTAACAAGAATAAGTTAAGAAAGATTTTGGGTTCTTGCCAACCAATCAGATTGCACGTGTGCTGGCCTTGAGCTGACCCTACTTTACCGATGCATACCACCCAACGTGTATTAATTGCACCGTAGTAATGTATGCACTTTTTAAATCGATAAGCTCCTCCCCCTGTAGCTGTTTCGGCAATTTTCTTCTGTGGAAAATTTAGAAACGACTTAATATTAATAGAAATTTATTAACTGATAGGGCCTTGCTGAGGGTCAGTGCCACACAGTACCCCGTACTTAGGCTGTCTTTATCACAATTAACCATAATTCTCACAATACTCACAATGTCATTTTTTTAAAACTTATTCTTGTTAGTTGCTGGCAACATATTCCTTTAATCTTTGTCCTTTGTTGTGTATCTTCCCTTGATTCAGGAGGTAATAGGTGGCATGCTGGATGTAGAACCACGCCTGTGGAGGCACCCTCCCAAAGAGAATTTTGAGGATCAAAGCAAACGAGTGTTGCAGCTGACAAAATGGTGGAAACCTTTTGATTAGACTCAGAAAATCGACAGAGAAAGTAGCTAACAATAAGCGATGTTGCAGCTAGGAAAGTGGTTGAAACCATTTGATTGGATTCAGAAAATCAACAGAGAAAGTAGCTGATAATAAACGAGTGTTGCAGCTATGAAAGAGGTGGAAACCATTTGATTGGATTCAGAAAAATCAACAGAGAAAGTAGCTGATAATAAGCGAGTTTCCAGCTTAGAAAGGGGTGAAAAACATTTGATTGGATTCAGAAAATTGACAGAAAAAGTAGGTAATAAATGAGTGTTACAGCTAAAAAAAAAAGATGGAAACAATTTGACTGGACTCGGAAAACCCGACAGAGAAAGTGGGTAATAATAAACAAGTGTTGTCGCTAAGAAAGATGTGAAAACCATTTGAATGGACTTACAAAATTGACAGAGAAAGTTGCTAATAGATTAGTCAAATTTTCAGGATGTTTTGCTTTTGCTGCTGATTAAGTGGTAGAAAGCTTTTGATCTGACATGGAAAATCGCCAGGGAAAGTTGTTAATAAATGGGTTAAAGTTAAAGTAATCACAGCAACACTTATGGGAGCAATGTTTGTGTCGTTAAAAAAAATATACTAAATTTAAAAGAATCTGATTAAAGTTGGTAAATGTCACTTTTTTTTAATTAAAAAAAATAAAAAAATCAGCAACCCCAGTCATAATTGTACCTCATACTCCCAACAGTTGCAAATACTTAGCAGAACAAGATTCATAATTGTGAAAAAATGTTGTTTTTACTCCATTTCTAGAATTTGAGATAAATAGAGCTATGCTTTGGATATGATTAAAAGTATGTATCTCATATTGAGATTTATTTCTGATACCTTAGGGATGATTTTGTGCACATTTTTGGTGGAAATTATACAGCTAACCTAACTTTAATAAATTTTGTGTGTGTGTATGTAGACGATTTTTTTTTTTTTGAAAGAAAAGTAATTTTCCAAATTTATTCTGTTGTAGTTGTATGTACTTGTTTTGCTTCATACATGTGTCATTAATTTTGAAAAGGGTCAATTTTTTTCTTTCACTAATTCCATAATAGCTTTTCATTGCAGACATGTTCATGAAAAATCATTGCCCCAGTCAGCCACGTGGTGAAGATGATTTATAGATTGGTTTCAGGATTTGCCTGCCCCCAAAACGGCAAAATGAATCAAATCAGCTCAAACTTTCAACACACCATTTGTAAGTACTTAACTACCGTTTGGTAATGATAATGAAGGGAAGTGATAGTCTTGAAAGTCCTGAACCCAATCTTCAACTGTAACGTTCATATGCAGGAAAATGAGTGATTTTGTGTTGGTGTAATCCTAACCCCCCCCCCCCAAAAAAAAGGAATATAAACCCCTCAAAAAAGTTCTGCAACTCAACTTTAGCATTGATATCTCTTGGTATTATAGTATAATTCTTGATATTGATATCAGTGAAAAGCCCGTTATTTCCCTTTACAATGATACCTCATTTGCCATGATTATGGATTCATGGAATGTGCAAGACATTTAAATAAGGGTCCAAATTAAAAGTGAAAAGCTGCAAAATGCATTGTTAATAGCACCAGTTCAGCATTCATTTGTATGGAGAGTGGATTGTGTTTAATGATGTTATGGTTTTGATGAAGTGTTATGTGTTGTTTTCACAGTTTGTATTGAATATGAAATGAGATTTAAGTGGGTAATTGTGAAATTATCATTGTGTTTCAGTTTCATTAGGATTCTGATAATTTTGCAAGGTCCCCTCCATTGATCAACACATGACACTTCACTAAAAACCATCACAACACCAATTCACTCTCCACTCTCAAGAACAATTCCCTTCAAATCAGCCATTATTGTTTCATTTTTAAATGTGATAGGGTCCTGTTATGTAACATTTATTGTACGGTGTAAAGTTGTATATATTTTGTATTTGTCATGTGTGTCTAAGGGCCTACACATACACATAGTGGGTTCGTACCTAGAAGTGAGAGTTGTGCGATCCACATTAGTTCGGCGTCACAATTACCGCAATAATCCACGACGAAATTGAGTGTATGACGAAGTGGCACGAACCCCACGTACCCGATGTTAGAATGACCAGTATTGTAAGCGCCGTTACCAGCGAAACAAATTGAAGAGTCGGCATATCCAAGCATGGACGGACACTGTATTGCCGCTGATGTGTCGTATTTGCACCTGATTTCGCCTAGAAATCGCGATTCGCCGATCTCGTGCAATTTAGATTGCGAGAAATGTATGCAATATATGATTCTTTCATTGGCCATCTACAAGCAATGGTATCGCATGGATTGTTACAGCGGACTGATTTGCCGGCGACGATCGGCCGAGAGTGAGTGGAGCAAACGTTAGTCATTCGGTATATTTGGAGTCGATCCAGATCGACTCCACCATGATTGCGTTCACATTTACAAAATTTAACCCACCTCGTAGGGTCGAAGAACTACCCTCCATGAGGTAGTTTCGATCCACATCGTGGATTGGATCGATGTAGGCGTCGACAACCACTTGTTTTATCACATCATGCGGGAGACTGTTTCGACTAGGGTCACCCCATTGTCCCACATCAAATTGCCTGTGCTTTGATCACGACCTGTACGTGCGAGACCAATGCCTTGAAATAGATTTATCTCGCCTTCAATCTCAGTCTTCGTGCATTTTTTTTGTCGTTGATAAGTTTGATATTGCAAATGAAATGTTGATGTCACTTATACACACAATCACAAAACATCTCACCGCAAACTATCAATGAATATACACAACCATGTGAGAACTTATCACATTTTTAATTCTTCTGAAAATAAATATAAGTTTTTACTATATTCGCTGCAGTTTCTTACTTTCTTTGGTATATTTACATTTCAGTTGCAAGTAACAAAAATAATATTTGCAATATAAACATTTGTGATAATACAAAATCTACAGAATACATGAATAATTTTCTAACATCCACTTCTTACCAAGACAGTATCAACACTTGTTTATCGAGGCACAAACAAAAATTATCACCATTCGAAATGAACATGATAATTATAATAATGTATTCAAATTTGTGCTGCCCTGCTTTGGCAAAAGGACGCAAATGACATCACTCAAATTTGAGTTATTGGTGTTTTTTTAAACATCCTAAGAATGCCGTACCAAAATTTAGGCAAAATTTGGAGAACAAATAATCATTCTTCTTTCAGAAAACCAAGATAGTTGCCTACTAGTAGATACTATGCATGAAATTTGAATATACAGTAATCTTCCGCATAAGTCGAATCACTGGGGACCACCCAAATCACGTTGACTTAGACGATATTCAAGTTACAGTTTTGTATACAATTCTATGTTAGAGATGAAGGAAACATGTATTGGGAATAGGAGTCTGTCATAACTGTATCAATGTACCGGGAAAAATGAGAAAGGCAGAGAGGGAATGAGAAATTTATGACATCTTTACGGTCATACTGACAGGCAGAGATCAAAAGGTCAAGCCATTAAGACCTTCAAGAATGACAGTTGTGGCCACTTCGACCTAGGCAAATGAGTTAACACATGTTTGCTCCCTTTGAGACTGGAAAATATGTTTGAGATAGGCGATATTCGATTAAAAAGAATCGACTTAGAAAAACTTCTCATTGAAAAAGCACAGAGCAAATTGGGACTATCAAAAATATTTGACATAGGTGATAATTCGACTTGTATGATGTCGAGTTATGCGCAGTTAACTGTATAACAAAACACAAATGAACAATTTTTTTCATAACAAGTTAGGGAATTCTATTCCTCCTCACATTTTCTAAACAAAAACATTTACAAAATATAAATTGCACGTCCACGCTATATTTCCACTGTAGAATAATTATTTTTAAAACAAAAATACTGAATTTGGTCTACAATACAAAAAGTTTTGTAACAAGTTGGTTCTTATAATGCTAGGTGTTGACTGATCTTACAAATTGACCGTACAGAAATTTTCACCATGGCATGTGAACTTTATACCATATTATGAAGCTTTCCTGCAGTTCTTCTGTAACCTTAATTTAGTTGCAATAGATGATTTTCCAATTTGTTCAAATTTACAACCATTCACTAGCTACAGTGAGAGTTATTTCAGATACTTGTTTCTTTGACCATTATACATGTTTGACTGCAATTGTGTAAATAGACTGGTGTATGGAAGAAAATACCATAATTTAAAAGTTGAATGGTTCAAGAGTTATTATTGGTCAAAGTTTATTTAATCCTTGTTATGGATTCTTAAATTGGCAACTCTAACAGCTTATTAGATGAAAGTGTGGAGAACTCTTTTGTGTGGAGAATTTGTTCTTGCTTGCTATGCAAGTATGTCCTCGCAAAAATGATTCTACATGTTTTTGGAAAGAATTGAATAACTTTCTCAACCGACACTTCAGGAAAACTGCAAATTCATGAAAATTTGTGTACAAATGCAATGGGATGTTCTCCACACTTTCATCTAAAAAAATCTAAAAAATGGGTACAGTTGCCAATTTAATGATCCTCCATAACAAGGATAAAATAAATTTTGAACAATCATAACTTGTGAACCATTCAACCAAATTTGCTCAAACTTCACTATTTCCCTTTTTAGCTCACCTGAGCCAAAGGCTCAAGTGAGCTATTGCGATCGCTTTTTGTCCATCGTCCGTAAACTTTTACACATTTTCAGCTTCTTCTTCGAAATGCATGATTGGGTTTGGTCCAAACTTGGCAGGAAAGGTCCTTAGGGGGTGGGGATTCAAGGGTCCTCAACTGGTATACCTGGCCCCCCGGGGGGCCCAGGGGCAGGGCCCTAAAGGGCCAAAAGCAGGTAGTTTTCAAACATCTTCTTCTCTAGATCCAGAAATAGTTTAGTTAAGCCACTTTGTGTGTAGATACCTCTATATGTGCTGAATTAATGTTTCTCATGACAATGCCCAGGGTGGCCCCGTTTGGCCCCCAAGGGGGGCAAAAGTTTGGGGTAGGGCCCTATAGGAATAACACACATTCACATCAATGGATTTAGACCAAACTTGGTGGGAATGATCCTCAGGGGGAGGGGAAAGAGGGTTCATGGAATGCGTAACAGGCCCCCCCCCCCGGGCGGCCCGGGGCAGGCCATAAGGGCCAGCATAGGTAACTTTCTAAGACACAAGCCATTTGTAACCAAACTGGTGTGGAGCGTAACAGGCCTCAATGTTATTAGGGGCACCGTCAAAGGTCACATATGTTGGGCAAGGTCAAATGAAGTCAGTTTCTTTTTGGTGGTTTTGGTCTTCTTCTCTGATCCAGAATACGTTTAGTAAGCCCATTTAGTGTAGTTAGATACCTCTAATTTGCCTGAATAATTGTTCCTCATGACAATGCCCAGGCGTGGCCCTGTTTTTGGCCCCCAAGGGGGCAAAAGTTCTGCGGGTTAGGGCCCCTATAAGAATTAATTCACATTCACAATCAATGATTTAGACCAAACTTGGTGGGAATGACTCGGGTGGAGGGAGAGCAGGGTTCCTGGATGGTACACCAGCCCCCGCCCCCCCCCCGGGCCCAGGGGGCGGGCCTAAGGTCCAAATAGGTAACTTTCTAAGCACAAGCCATTTGTTAACCAAACTTGGTGGTAGATTCCTAACAGGGACCTCATGTTTATTTAGGGGTCAAGGTCACATAAGTAGGTCAAAGGTCAAATGTTAAGATACTAGGGCGTGCCTTGTTTTTATAAAAATGGAATTTAATTTAACTCGGCAAAATCAGCTATATGACAAGGGGATGCAAAGTTTTTCAACTGGTTCTTTTGGCTACGTTGGTGCCTAGATATCAGGCTCCAAGGGCCAAAACTATATGTATAACTGATGTTTTTTCTATGGGTACCACAGACAGTTTGCGAGACCTCAGGTGAGCGTCGTGCCCCCTGGGGCTCTTGTTATTGTTCTGTCTTCTCTGAATTCAGGGAGATGTCTGCATGGGTTTCATTTCCCTTTAAAGCTCAGTGAAATGATTGGGAGAAATAAAAAATGCCTTTAGAACCAAACTGGTTGAAAGATAAACCAAATGGACACCAGCTGGTGTGGATCTCCTGGCTGGAAGGATTTGTCTTGAGTTTGTTTACTTAAGGAGAATCAAGCATGAACAGGCCAGCATTTTATTTTCATTGGGCACAATAGATTTAATCCCCATAGAAGGCTACACTTCAAATTTGTCTGTTACAAGGTATACTGATGGACATTATTTTAACATGAGTTAACTTTTGACTACAAAATTTTCACAGTAGAATCCCTGCATAGTTTACTTGATTCTAGAATAGTTTTAACCCCAAGTTGAGGACTACCCCCAATCATGTCATTTACCTTTAAGAACCTTTAGCAAAGAATGGGAGCTAGAAACTCAGTTTGGTTGGAATTATAGTGACTGTTAAATTTTGAATACAATTATCGTATAGCCTTTACCAAAATTACTAGTCTACATTCAGACCCTTGCCCTGCATGGATGTTCACCATGTATGATAAAGTGAAATTTATTCACAAATTACAAATTTGCACATATGCATTTTTGCTATTTGACACATTTTATACATTACTCTCATGCAGACCAGTATCTATCAACAGACAGACGAATACTGAAATAATACTACACAACCAGGATTGGCAATTTCCCGGGAAATACCTGTATTTCCCCTGCCAGGCGGGAAATAATGGGAAATAATGGGAAATACTGGGAAATACATGGGCGATACCTAGTAGTGTACTCTTGAAGTTGTACAAGGTCAACGAAAAAGGCCATTAATGCCCTTCATTTGGGCTCTTACACAAATCCACCTTGAACTGATAAATTTCAAATGAAAAGACTGTTAAAAACCTCTTTTCAATTTTGATAATTTAATTCAGTCTTATTTCACAAACTGTACAGAACTACACTGTACACTATTCAGGTGTTACATGTAGCTGTTTTGTGGGGTGCGGCCCTCATCTTGCTGAATATACAGGGTCAAAATCTGTCTATGGGGTATGCTGTTTTAAGTATTCTGGACTTATGGACAGGGTTGGCTTTTTCCCGGGAAATTCAAGTATTTCCTACCCAGGTGGGAAATACTGGGAAATACCGGAAAATGCTGGGAAGTACTCAGGATGTATATGGAGGTACAGGTAAATACTATAAAATACTTGGGAAATACTTGGGCAATGTCTGAAAATATTCAACAAGTGTATTTCAAAGTTTTTCTCTGTATTTCTAACTATTTCCCATTTTCCTAAAAAAATTATCGAGGCGGTATTTACCGGTATTTACCGTCAGTATTTCCCACTCCGGCCAACCCTGCTTATGGAACAATTCAGATATTTGCAGACTGAAATGATTGAAAACAATTTCTAAAATAAAAGCAGGTGATTTTAAAATTTTCCTACTTTTAGTATTGACTTGGCTGTGTAGAAAATTTGTCCAACCAATCAGAATGAGTTCCTTGTTCCCCACCATCAGTTAAGTTAGTTTTTTTGTTGTATTTTGTGTTGAATCACACTTACTGAACAACAATCTCTACATTTTTTATTTATTACCCTTCCAGAAATAACTTTTTTATAGTATTTCCCAGTATTTCCCGTTTTTGTCAAAAATAGCAAGGTGGTATCTACCGTTAAATACCATATTTACCATCTGGTATTTACCTCCCGGTATTTACTGGCCAACCCTGTATTCAACAGACTTAGTTCAGTGAGTCTAAAACACAGACTAAACAACAATTAGTGTTTTGTGCATTTTTCATATTCTATATAATTACTGACCTTTATATTTCACAGACACGCCCTTTGCAAGTAGCCTAAGGGCTAAAATGACGTTTTGTTCTGTGAGTGCTACAAAAGAGATCTTTTAACTTTAAAGGCTGTGTTATTTATTTGTACAGATTTGATCAAACTAAGAAAGGTACATAAAAATACAACAACCAAAATTTGGAATTCATACACTGTAAAGTCTTTGAAATATAGTCCTTTGTATACTTTACTTCCACTGGACTCATACAATCAACATTTAACCAAACTTACTCCTGGTTTCCAGTGTACTTTATTGTAGTATTCAATATGTACGAACCCACAATTACTACAATTGCGTTTAAAACATTTCAAATGTTTTGAGGCACGGTTTTAAAATGTTTCAAACAAAAAATGTAATGACTCGGGTCTATCTGAAATTGGGCCATTGCTTGAGTTGTATTTATGACTGTAGTCAATATTTGAGACACTGGTGGTAGCTTTCAACTGTGGATTTTGAATTTGGAACCATACCAAAGATTGCTGGACAATTGTCCAACTGCACTGGTGTGAGTTTTTGAGCGTGTAAGCTTTGATCAGTAGGTATTGAATTTTGACAAGTTATACTTGAATTGGGTCTTGCAGTCAGACTAGTTTAATTCAAATTCATTGGGTGATGTTACATCGGGGCATTCTATTCGAACTTACTTTTCAGCCCCCAGGCTTTTGCGAGAGGTGAAGAGTTACGTGCATCTTTACAGTATAAATTATTTTAGCTTATCTACTTGATAAGCCCATTTCAGGGTGTGCAAATCATGGATACAATCTTTAAATCTTTGTCTAGCAGGAGTCGCGCATCAAATCTTTGCCAGCCATCAACTTTCTAGACTGCAGTTCATAGCCAACATCCGCTCTGCATCAGTTATCCTGTAGTAAAGAGAGGAGAAACACAAATGAGATGAGATGTATTTTGAAATTATTTGTCATCAGAGACTGCATTTTGTCTAAGGACAAAATTTCTCCTTAAAACAATCTTTACGAGAGTTTTGAATTCTGCAAAGCCTCACAGGACAAAAATAATTCTAACTTTTGTCCCAGGAGAAAAAAAAATTGCACATGCGTACACATCTGATTTAGACACAATACTTCCAGTAGATAGCCCAACTGGTTGTGATCATTGCAGCGTTAAATTTGCTGTTTTGATTTATCTTTACATATAAATCTTCATTTGAAAGTAGAAAATGTTGCAGCTAGCTAGTTTTATTTTGCTGCTGTAAAGCAATAAATGTAACCCTAAAAAGCCCAAGGGGGGGCACAATGTGCCCCCCCTACCACATTTTCCTTCGCCACTTCCACAATTTTTGATGAAATTTCATCAAACTTGGTGACTTTTCCTAAAATTTTATGGTGAACATTTTGGTGTATAATTTAGGGTTACCCGTGATATTGTGTTGCCATGGCAACCACATTTTGAAGGTCATGTGTGTCATTTTTTGATGTTTCATTTTTTTTTTCACTACACAAATGAGTTACTGTCACTTGTTTTTCATTTCTTTTAGCTCATGTATGACATGACACTTATGTTTCATCTATTAAGAACATATTCAATAAATTTCTTTTGTTTTTCTTTGTTTTTGGCGCTAAAACAATAAGAACAATAAAAGAATATTGAAAATTCATTTTTCTTGTTATTTTTCTTTATTTCTCATGTTTTATTACTATATTATTGAAGATTTGATGTATCAAAGTGTAATTCTATCAAAGAGGTGTACCAGAATTAACAAAAAAAATCATTTATCCATGTTATTTTAACTTTTTGGCACGACCAACAGTGCATAGTAATATGTGCGTATATGCACTACATTAGCATTGCATGTATGTTAACACAAAATATGAACCCCAAACAGGCAAAGTTTACTCAAAATACTTATTTTCTACCTAAGAATATGTTATCTTGTATGATTATTGACAAATCAATCAATTGTAAATGCATTCATATAATATTAAAGACGAAAACTTAGAAATATCAAACAAAATCCCTTTTTTCTATGTATTTCATTATATTATGGCAAATAGCACCCCCATGTGGTGACCTTGAGAAATGTTGATGATTGCGTTTTGTAGAGTTTTAGTTGTTCTATATGTGTGCCAAATTTGAGAGTAATTGGTCCAACAATAAAGATTTTAGAGGAGGGGGGGTCCACGAATGTGGCCCCCCCCCCCCCCCCCCCCCCCCCCTCCCCCCCCCCCGCCCCCCGCTTGGGCCACGGAAGAACAAAAATAGCTTGGGCTTTTTAGGGTTAATCATTACTATGCCCTATGCCGAGAGCAGCACTGCAGCAAGTGCACCAGCAATATTTGTGACTACAATATGTTTAGTTGTCTGAAAGAGCAGATTATTTATGCGTTAAGTGTCAATTCGCGTGCCATTCACACGTTATATAATGCACAACTAGTCTGACTAGTTACACAGGAGCATAAATGTGATTGGCAAATCATGATAAAAACAAGTGAATCAGTAAATTATGCAGTGTGTAATACATATCCCCGCCGAAAGTGTAGATCTGTGGAGTGGCATGAATATTGAAGTTAGCATTTTTCATTGATTTTGAATAAATTTGCATGATTGATAAATTAGAGAATTCTGTGTAGAAGTTTGGAAACGCCCACCAAACCCTATCAGATAAACCAAACAGAATCAAAATCTGCTGTGAAATGTAGGAAAAGTAGCATTTTAACCCATTGGAGACTAAGTACGATTTAACTCGTGTTGGGGTCTATGTAAAACGTGTGTTATAGTGAAATCAAATTGTCTTCAATGGGTTAGGTGTTCTTGAAGAAATTTGCATAAATTGACAGAACTAATGAATTTCAGAATTCTGTGTAGAAGTTTGGAAGCCCCCACTAAGCCATCAGATAAAGCAAACAGAATAAAAACTTGCTGTGAAATGTAGGGGGGGGGGAGCTTTTTTAACATTTCGAGCATACACGGACACACAGACACACACACACACACACACACACACACAAACACACAAGTGGCAAAAACAAATAAAGAGGGTGTGACGTGAGTGGGGTTAACTTTATCATATCCCACATTCTACCAGTAGAGATAGTGATTTCCTGTTTCAAAAAATGGTCTTTTCTGTTTCTGAAAACCTGTAATTCAACTTGACCTAAAAATGGAAATTCCATTTTGTCATAGAAAATGTACACAACAAAAACGTGAATTCCGTTTTACAAAGGTGAGTTCCATGAATTTTCACATGAAAAGTAAAGAACGAAACAGATTTTCCGTTTGATTTACCGGTAAAATGTAAAATCACTCTCCCTATACCGGTGAAACACAGATTTCTGTACGACTATTTTTCTTTGAGTCTAACTCCAGGACCTGTTACAGCACTACTCTGCCCTACTTTGGCAAAACGAAGCAAATGATAAATCACTCAAATTTGAGTTATTGGTGTTTTTGAAACCTCCTAATCGTGCTGTACCTTTGGGCAAAATTTGAAGAAGAAATTATTATTCTACTGAAAGATTTAAGATATTTAAGTTGAAATGCTGTGAAATTGTATGAATGCCAATGTATATGACAGACACAAATTGCTGATTTATAGGAAATGACAAAAATTGTCTAGAGCTGGCAATATTTGATCTGAACCTCATTCGATTATCATGGGTAAAATATCGTCTATAACAAGTTTGAAAACAGATTTGTGATGAATAAGATCAATCTATTTTAGGGTTAAATTGACAGTGCGCCCTGTAGGGCTGTTATCAAAACGTGGTCAAAACAATGTTGCTTTCTGTAGAGCCTCTTGTAAGAAGATTGGGAGATTAAGTTACTGATTGTTCAGCATTTTTTATGCGCTTGTAGGGACAGATCTATTTGTTGATAATTACACTTAAAGCACTTCTGCACTTGATATCACATACCACATTTGACAACACAGAGGTCTCACTTCTATTCCCACCTCCCTGCTTCTACTAACATGATTACAAGCAGTAGCACTTGTGTGCAGAGTATTCATAGCTATGGGGATTTCTTGGTCCCTGACACTGCAGTACATGCATTTACCCCAATTACGTTTTCATAATCGATGATATTGTGCCTCTGCGATATGTTGAAATAATTATGAAATCATAATTGAGTATTTGATATTTTTCAACATCAAATAATTTCGATATCTATCAAAATAGCGCTCAGCACTACAATTGTCATTGGGGCCTGTTTCACAAAGCTGTTCATAAGTTATGCATGACTTTACAAATGACTTGAAATATGACAAGCCAAATGTGATTCAAACTACATGTATTAAAATCACATCTGCTAATGTTCAAATATGCAGATATAGATTAACATTTTTACTCTTAACAACCATTTAACAAGCATGTCAATGCAAATTTTATCTTAGGGCAAAATCTAATTGACATTAATCATACTTTCTTAAAATGACATGAACAAATTTTGGCATTTTACTTGGCAGTTCATGTTCGAGTCGTTTGTAAAGTCATGCGTAACTTTCCGAACAGCATTATGAAACAGGCGCCAGGGCAGTATTTTTCCATACATGCTTTGGATCCGTTCAGCCTGCGATGCCTGGGCATCTGTTTGGGGGGCATCAGTCGCCGTATCCTCCTCATCTTTCCTTCCCTCATCTTCCAAGACGGCTCCTCCTCCAGAACCATCCATCCCTTCATCGACCACCAACGGCACCGACTCATCTTCAGGAGTGTCCTCCTCTTCCCTCCCCTTGTCCTCCACCGTCGCTCCTCCATCACCATCCCTCACTTCCTCAAACACCGCGGGCAACGACTCGTCGCCAGGAGAATCCTCCTCCTCTTCTACCGTCTCCAAAACTTCGATGACATCCTCCGAATCCTCCTCTTCATCCCCACTATCCTTTTCACGATCGAATCCGCACGCAGCAGCGCCCAGTTGCTGGTAGTCAAATCCTATCCCCCAAAAGAAAGAAAAGATTATTTTTTCTTTTTATAAGTCGTCGCTGGGCTGTTAAAGGTTAGTGACATGATTGGGGACACTTGAGAATGCCTCAAGAACCAAATATATACCAACTATACACTAGCTACGGTGGATCTCCCAGCTGGAAGGATTTGTCTCTAATTTGTTTACTTAAGGAGAATCAAGCATGAACATACTACATGTAGTATTTTAATTACATCAGGGCATGATAAAAATAGGACCCATAGAGAGCCACACAGTAGGTTTGCCTGCCACCAGGGATATTGACATAAGTTATTTTAGAATGAGTCAACGATTGACTACAAGATTTTCACAGGAGAACCCCTGCATAGTTCACTTGATTCTAGAGTAGTTTCAGCCCAAGTTGAGGACTACCCCCAATCTTGTCATTTGCCTTTAAAACCTTGCATCTCAAAACACAAAGTTTTCAGGAGAGCAAAAAACATTCCTTTTTTAGCAAATTATGTACGAGGGCTATGTCATTTGAACTTAAGACTATGTTTGATGATCAATTCCATATGAAAAGGTTAAAATGCACGAAAAGTAATTTGGAAGGTGGGAAATTGAGTTACAAGGTTTTCCAACTAACATTAAATGCTAAACTGAGTTACGAGGTTTATAAAAACATTAATTTTAAAATTAAGTTTTTTTGATATGCAACTCATGTGGTTATTAAAAGATGAATTACACCTTATAAACTTCACATTAATCAAAATCTTTTTTTAAATTTATCAAAAATAGTCATTTTCACCCAAATTCCAGATATGAGGTTTTATCAACCGATTCAGCTTGCGACATTGCTGGGCTGTTAAAAGTTTGTATCTCAAAAAGAAAAGTTTACAGGAGAGTGAAAAAAAAACATTCTTATTTTAACAAATTATGTGCATAGGCTATGTTATTTGAACTTAAGACTAAGTTTGATAATCAATTAGATATGAAATGGTTGAAATGCGCAAAAAATGATTTGGAAGGTGGTAAATTGAGTTGAGAGGTTTTCGCACTAAATCCTAAAATGAGATACAAGGATTTCAAAAAGAGTAATTTTTATATTATTTTTTAGATATGCAACTCATGTTGCTATTAGAAGATGAATTACATTTATCAAAAAAATTTCATGTTGATAGAAAAAAAGGTGTTTGACACCTAAAGCATCCCCCTTTTTCAAGAGGGGGGTGTTTGAACAACCCAAATACCCCCCCCCCCTGCTTATGGCTATGGATCCCATCCTGAGATATCTCGTTCTTAGTTTCAAATGGGTTAACTTTTTGTTTTATGTACTTACCTGCAGGTTTTACACGTAGTACAGGTGACTTGGGCTGCTTACGGAAAGGAGTTGGTTGATGGACCTGTTCAAAAGAAAATGGAGAAAAATACAGGAATCAAATCTAAAACATGCACACAGAGACGTCGTGAAGAAGGGTTTTACACATTTCTTTAAAGGCAAGGTTCACCCTGACATCAAGTAGAACAATGAGAGAAACATATTAGTGAAAGTTTGGTGAAAATCCACGAAAGAATGACAGAGTTTTTAGGTTTCAAAGTTTTAAATTTGTGACATCACATGCGAGCAGCTGCCCATATGTCATGTTATACAAATTCCATAAATTACCATTTTTTAATGGTTCATGATAATTGAATGTGTTTTTTTTTCCATAGAAGCAATTGTGAAATGGTGTTTCTGATAATATATTGAATGCACAGGTAAAATCATTTTCACATTTCTGAGAAAATGGCACTTTTATGGACTTTATATCACATGAAATATGGGGAGCTGCTCGCACATGACATCACAAATCTAAAAGTTAAATAACTCTGTTATTCTTTGGTGGATTTTCGGCAAACTTTCATTAATATGTTTCTCACATTGTTCTGCTTTTACTAAAACCAACTTGATGTCAGGGTGAATCATGCCTTTAAGTGATCACACACCAATGCACCTGTAATTTGATTTTTGTCATATCATTATATCAATGACAGTACAGCAGTTTCCCCAAGAAGAAACTAGAAATATCACTGAAGGTGATTAATACCCTCAGCCCATCCAGACCCTGATTTTGCCTGAAAACTGGTATTCCTGTATATGGTCAGAACACAATAATAAAATCACAATTAATTTCCTGTAGTCATATGTATAACTTTTAGAGTGAACTCATATGTCAAGCCATTTTGAATAATACGATGTTGAGAACCTTTGCAGTGCCGTGTTAACTTCAAACCGTAACTTTTACAGATGCATGTTGGATAAAAGTGTTGTGTACACTAATTTCAGATAAAAGTATACCCTTCCAACAATGTAATTTTTATTTTGATGATATATTTTGAAACTGTAGATATACACAAAATTCTTAAGAAAATAAATGCATATGTTTTCCCCTTTCACGCAAAAATCTGTGTTAAAACATCAAATTTGTAGCGAAAATATTCAATGTAACCTTCCAGTATTATGGGAAATTAAGTAAGCACTGTTCTTCTGCTATAAAGAAATGAAAGAATGTTATATCTGCAATACTTTTGAATATCATTTTGAGGGATACAATTTATGGTGCAAACCTGTGCCAGCGACATGCAAGAACGTAAAGAAACTAAACAATGCAAAGAATGTAACGAAAGTAAAGAGTTGATTAGTTTATTAATGGTCAGATGTGTCTTCCTACCATGCCCTCCAGGATACAGCACTTGTTCTCTAGGAGGATCATCTTGGCCTGCATGTTCTGCTCGTACTTCTTGTGCTCCAGGATGACGCCTTCCAGACGTTCCTCCAGGGTCCTGACCTGGTTGATGAGGTCGGCGATGTGGACGGCCAGCTCCCTGATGACGGGGTGGTTCCTTAGTTGGCTCTAAAAAGTAGATAAAAAAGAATGGATTCACGTACGCTTGTGTGCAAGGAAAAAATAAGAATTTTCTTTACGGGGGCTACTTTTCCTGTTTCAGATACTCTTTTGTATTGAACCCTATGGCAGTTTACAGGGGCTCCTTTGCAAATTTCGGGGGCTCTTTTGCCATTTCGCAGGCGAAATCACCCCAAGCCCCAGTGTATTTTTT
>JZLH01S0615896.1:21469-32827 GCA_001188425.1 Eucidaris tribuloides
AAATAGATGAAATTACGACCAGATATCCCTGGGGAACAATTATCACAATAATCCCATCACCGAACCTATTATACCGCTGAAGTACTTTGTAGTCTGCCCACTCGGTGTATTTTATCAAAATAAAAGGTATTCTATATATATTTCTATGTGTCCGTTCAGATTCAGTTTTTATACACTGTTGTCTCAGTAATCTCCGCGAGGGCGTAAATCCTGCACAGAAAAGGACAAAAAGGGTGATTGATGATCCTAGAATATCATTCGTCCCACTCACTCTCATCACATGTTTTATGTAAAAGAGAAATAACTTGTGTCAGTGTGTCATCATTAATGTGTACGAAATAGACTACGGACAAGAATATTTCAGGCAATAGCAAAATTGTATTTTGCCCACCGGCATTAAAATTTGGTATTCGTGTTGATTGGTCCCTGGGGGTGAATTAGCCATTCTTGTAATTTAGAGTGTCGCATCTTTTTTTTTATAGCTCTTTTAAAGTACACTTGGGCAATGTTTATTCTTAAAATGAACAAAGGGAAACAATTCGAAGAACACACATACATGTATAGTTATAAAATGAATTATATTTTTTCATTCATACTATTATACTGTTCCGGTATAAGGTTATTGTTTTTCCTACAGTGCATTGTACCAAAAAATGGAAATAGAGCTCCAAATCAGCACAACTGAATATATTCACATAGTAGCTGCGTTATGTGAATTTATGTTTTTATTATTATTATTATTATTATTATTATTATTATTATTATTATTATTATTATTGTTGTTGTTGTTGTTGTTGTTGTTGTTGTTATTATTATTATCATCATCGTCATTACCATATTTATTGCTACTACTACTACTATAAATAAATCAAATCAATCCTATCATATCATATATAAAATGAAAGTGTGATTACTGATTATACGTGCAATTGCATTTTTTTAATAAATTCCTGCAGGAATGACCGTAACAGCCCCCAAGGATTGCCACACCCCCAAACTGAATTATACCCTACCCGTGCTGGTTCCATGTGGGTTAGGACGAACCCCGAACGGTTCGACGGTCCAAACCATCCCCAAAATGATTCGAATGTCGTGTCAAGGTCATTGTCACCATACCATGCCACCTGTAAGATGTGTTTGTCGTATTCCTGGTGAGTAGAAAAATGTTGGTTTTATTACCAAGCATTTATTATGTACTCCTATTGGGCTTTCAAGGGCGTAGGTTGGGGTGCACTGGGTGCACGTGCACCCCACCCCTGTCGCACCCACCCCCCCCCCCGTAGAAGCATAGGAGTTCCACCCTAATAGCAAAAATAGATATTAAATAAAACTAAAATAAAATATAGAAAGAAAAAAACACAACAAAAACAACAGTGGGTGTAGCTTGGTGCACCCCCCTCCTCCCTCGCTTGAAGTAGACGATTTGCCCCTGGCAAGCCACCAAAGAATCATTTGCATCCACCCTTTCTCATGTTTCAACGCCTGATTTTCTCAAATCTTTAGTTTCACCTCTTAGATGGTGCACCTCCCCGTTCCATCGCCCTCCCCCTGGATGCTCGAAACCAGCTACGCTTGGTTCTTTGTCACGCCTTACACTGTCACAATTTAGTCCTTCGTTTCAGTTTTCATTTCATTCATTCGTTTGCCTTGCTGGGTGGTATTCTCGCCCAAGGACATCACTCTTGAAGCTCTGATTTCAGAGATTGTCAGACCAATTATATGGGAATTTTTTATTTGGTCACAGCCTGTCTCTTTGATGACGCGGTCGCATCGGGTGAGTACTTCTTTAATTCAACACGAGACCTCCGCTTTACATTGCTACTCCGTTACTCTGAACTAGGAATCTTCTGAAAGTGAGAACCAAGTCCTTTATCACTAGGACCAGCGACGCTCCTTACCCTGTTCATGACGAAAATTCGTGCCGTACATCATACACTCATGCTCATAATTATGGAATATTTTTGTTGGCATACTTAAAAAGTTTTTTTCCTATATCGTCCAAAATTTTCAACGACACCAAAAAAAAAAAATTAAAAAAAAATAAATAACAAAAAAATGTGTTTATTTTCACAAAAACGACTATAGTCAAGCAATTATGATTAAATTAAAGACTAAAATACGTTTGATCGGAATAACAATTACATATTTATTTTCTAAAAATCCAAAAAAATCATGAAAAAAGTATTAAATTAAAGTAATTTAAAAAAACAACCCCCCAAAATGGTAAATTTGTATCTAATGTCACTTATTATTAAATTAACATCAGAATTGTCTGTTACAAGTCTAATACCGCGGGTAACCACCACGTGACTCAACAACAACAACAATACCGCCATTTATAAACACAGGTTTTAGTGTCGAGTCGGACGCTATAAAATGGTAAGCATTCCTGAAATTCGTAGATTATAATTGTTTCACCTGGGGTGAGCAAATATTAATCTCAGATGTACCGTTCACGGAAAAATGGCAACTTCTAAAATGTTTCTAAAATATTCCATAATTACGAGCATGAGTGTATCTTGTGCACGTTTTCTGAATGATTATGTATGGATACAACAGGACGTTGTTGCCACCCGATAGTATGTAATAGTAAGGTGTATTTATTTTCAAATTATTTCTTAATATTGTACATGCTGAGAACCCTCAAAAAGTTCGGCCTTTCAGCAGATGATTTCATGACCGTGTACCAATCGTACATCAGTCCCATCACCGAGTACTGTGCGCCAGTTTGGCACTTTTCACTTACCTTAGCGGAATCAGAGCAGATAGAGAGTATACAGAAAAGAGCACTACGCACCGGACTACGCATCATCCTTGGCCGAGATTACCAAACCTACGAGAATGCCCTGTCAACTACAAAACTCACCACTTTGTCGGAAATACGAGTTCATTTGTGTGTAAAGTCAGCAAAATCAATTCAGGTCAAATTTCCGCAATGGTTGCCACCAAAGCAGTCTGAATTTCGTGCACTGCGTTTCAGTGATCAATACAGACCTGTAAATGTAGAACAGAGAGCTATCGCAAAAGTGCCCTCCCATTTCTAGTGAGACTTTTAATCCAAAATTGAATCAAGAACTGACATTTGACTATCATGAACTCTTTTTTATTGATATACAGTGCGTCTAAAAAAAAATGGTCCAATCGGAAATTATTTTTCTAATATATGACAATGATATACAACCTAGTCAAATTGGGTAATGTCATAAAGCTAAAAGAACGTACTTTCCAGTGCAATTTATTTCATTTCATTTGGTTGTGTCAATCCTGAGATATATTGAATTTTCTGCAATGATGCGAAATCGCGTTTGTCCCAGTATACTGTATGTGCTGTACATGTGCATGCAGTTTCTGCATATTGTTTAAGAAAGAAACCCCAATGAGAGTGTGAAAAATTGTGTAATCGTTCAATTTATCTGAACGAATATATTTTTCAGGTTGTAAATTTCTGATTTCCTATTATATGAAGTACAAAGGAGGTACATAACTTTGACAAAAGGGCTAAAATGAATTAGATGTGCAGATCATGATGTCAGTGTGAATGCAGTCTGGTAACGAAGACATGAACATGTTCAATATCATTTTAATGCCGAGTAAGGGTTATTTGTATTTGATTTTTAATTTACTAGATAAATCAGAAATAAACATATTGGAGGAAAAATGCATTTGTTATTTGTTTATTATTGATTTTTACAATTCAATTAAAATGAGTTCTGTAAGTAACAGGTTCTGTAATACCACCGATTCAGTTGTCATTATGACCAATACACAAAAGTGGGACAACCGTAATTTTGCCTGACTGCACAAAAGTAATCATAAATTTTGACTTATAAAAGCAAATTGAATGGAACTTAGTTTATCAGAAAGAAAATTTATTCTGCTTTGATATGATACCAAATGCATATACCTTTTGAGAAAATCTCCTTATTGGACCATTTTTTTTTTGGAGACACTGTATTTATGAAAATCTTTTTTAATCTATCTATTTATTTTATTGAATATTTGTACAATTTATCAACAGAAACCTTGTCACGCTCATACTGTATAATTAGTTTATAACCTAAGTTTATGTACAATTTTTAATGTTGAGACTATTTGACAGTTGATTTTCACCGGGTTCATATTATATTGGTTTTTCTTACATGACTTCTATCTTTAATTTCTGTAGCTGGTGTATAACAATAATTCATTTTCTTAATCATGTTGTACTTTTATAATATTCCGTGTATTTTTTCAATTTATATTTAATTTTGTAATCATTTAATGACTTTTACCGTTTTTTTATGATTTTTACCTTGTAAATTCACTTTTCCAAATAGCCTTATGGCTACTAACAGTCGTATAAAATACCTTGAATTGAATTGAATTGAATTCAATTCAATTGAATATCTATATTTTGTCCAGATTGCTACAGCGATCCCTGTCACAACAATGGCTGGTGCGAAGAAACCAAGGAAAGCTACCGATGTCACTGCTCATCCGGGTACACCGGCACTAATTGTCAAACATGTATGTCGACACTTCTTGGGCAATTATTTGTTGTTATTGAACAATCAAAATTCTGATCAAATCTACTTCATCCATACGCCGCGACGCACCACCTACAAGTTTCATACTTGTTGTTTTTTGTGTGCGTTGCATGTCTTGTGTATGTGTTTGTTGTGTGGATATTTTCATTGTGTTTGTGCTTATGGTCTGTTTGTGTATGAATGTATGCATATATGTGATTATAAATGTAAAAAGGGGGATAGTTATGTGTTTCTCATATAATGTTTTATTGATCTGATCGACATATGTATTTACAACAATAATACACCATACTCAAGACTATAGAGGATAACACTTTCCAAACAAAAAAGAAGGAAAAGGTGACGTAAAATCAATCAGTGTTTGAAAAACAATGAGTTTTCTTGACCCAATTCAATATCACCTTTAATCAGATGAAGAAAACAATGTTTCTTGGAGTGTATATGGATACTCTTTGGACTCTCTTTTTTTCCCAACTTATCCATAAACAAAATATTTTAAGTTCAAAATCCATACAGATTAACACCAAAATGTGTTATTACGTGTATTTATGTGAATAATCCATTTATGTACTTACTCCTGATATTTGGATTTTAACACCAAACCTGTACAAGTTGTATGCAACCACCGATATCTGAGGTGACAAACACAAAATAGCCTTTATACAAAAGTTAACAGCTACAAATATCTTTTAAATATTCGTTTCCAATAGCATTTTCGCAAACTTCGACACAATTACCTGAAGAAACTAGGCACGCGCAGACTGATATGACGTCATCCACCGACGAGTTTACATCATTATCATCACCACCAGCACCATCACTCTCATCATCTTCATCATCGCCACCACCACCACCACCATCACCTTCATCTTCATCGCCACCACCACCATCACTTTCATCATCTTCATCATCGCCACCACCACCATCACCTTCATCTTCATCGCCACCACCACCATCACTCTCATCATCTTCATCATCACCACCACCATCACCTTCATCTTCATCGCCACCACCACCATCACTTTTATCTTCATCGCCACCACCACCATCACCTTCATCTTCATCGCCACCACCACCATCACTTTCATCATCTTCATCATCACCACCATCACTTTCATCACCTTCATCTTCATCGCCACCACCACCATCACTTTTATCATCTTCATCATCACCACCACCACCATCACCTTCATCTTCATCGCCACCACCACCATCACCTTCATCTTCATCGCCACCACCACCATCACTTTCATCTTCATCATCAGCACCACCACCATCACCTTCATCATCATCGCCACCACCACCATCACTTTCATCATCTTCATCTTCACCACCACTTTCATCACCTTCATCTTCATCGCCACCACCACCATCACTTTCATCATCTTCATCATCACCACCACCTTCATCACCTTCATCTTCATCGCCACCACCACCACCACCAATACTTTTATCATCTTCATCATCGCTACCACCTTCATCATCTTCATCTTCATCGCCACCACCACCAACACTTTCATCATCTACAAGTACACCTCCATCGACAAACTCGGGAAATTCACAATCCACAACCGAGATTCCAACACCAATGCGAATGAATTCTTCAGACGGATCTACTGCAAGTCAAACAATCTTTTCAACAGGTTAGTCATATTGATATCTCGAAATTTAACCGTGATGCTCACCATTTAAATGTTTGAAGTGTCTCGATTTGAGTTCGATGCTGTTGTACGCATTCAGCAGTGCATACAAGGCATTCGCTGATTTTAACAAACCGAACGCTACATTGTGATAATTCATTATCATAGTCACTTCCACATTCATATTTTTTCCTTGTACCCTAGCGACTTTCAAACGTACATGCCTTGAAGATAGTGTCCTACCAACACACTCTTCATTGTCGAGACAGATTTGCCAATCATTTTTCCTGCGTCAGGTGCATAATGTTGTGAAGAGCGCCACCTCAAGGGGATTGCGGTCCAGTGTCTAAATTTGACGGTGCTTGCAATGACTACCCTGTATCATTTCATTGGTTGAAAAGAAACACACATAGAACAATCATTGGGTTGAAATGGCCAATGGCACTGATAAAAAGAAATGGGTTTTAAAGTCAATAATCTGATATATTGGTACTCCAGAAACGAGGTTTCTTTGGTTCTACCGAAGATTGGTTTAAAAAAGAAATTATTGTTACTCGTGAAGGTAAGGCTGTAAAAAATAATTATTTAACTACATCACAAGATTCTCCTATGTGGAAGTTTTAATTGACAACGAGCGTGACTCCATTTTTAAATGCACAAATTAATAAAGGAAAAGGGTGACGATAACGAGTTATATCCGTCACTGTGTCGATACGGAAATCGACGGCATGTCTTAGGTGTGACAACAACACGTCCAGATCTCATGCAGCCGCTATTCTGACCAATAAAGCAAAATTAAGACTTTCGTGTCAATTTGAAACAAACTTGATGACGATTTTGATGTATGTAAGGCTGTAAGTTGTCCAGTAGCAATCACGGACATTCAGTAAAAAACAACAACAACAACAAACAAAACAAAACAAAAACCCAAACCGTTGAATATGAACACACAGGGGGACTTGAGTTACAGAAACAATAGTCAGCCCCCCCCCCCGGCCTCCCCCTCCCCCTACCCCCCCCCCTCAAGAAAAGGCCAGAAATCAAAGGAAATTGAAATGTTGGTTAAATTTTAGAGCTCCCGACCTCCTATATAAGTCACTATCAACGGTTTCAAGTCATCCCTTGGAAAGACATTGGATAAACAACCCTACACTCTCTAATGTCAGCGTTGGGATGAACTAGTGAAGAGGTGTACATTAATAAGCTTTTGCTTTGAAACTCTATATCCAAATAAAGCAGTAAGTCAAATTAATCATACTTTATGCATGCCACAATTGTATTTCTACGTACAGACTGGACTCGCGATGAAACCACTTCTGATTGGCCTGTTCCAATCACGTGGCCCGATGGCACCTACGGTCTCGCTAAACCCCGGAGTGGATGTCCCAACCATGATTTCACCTGGGCGGAAGGTCATCGTTTTCACGATACACAGAAGAGTAACAACTACTTCAGCAACCCTCTGCATTTAGAGGGGACTTTTGGTGAAAATGTAGAATATTACTTTTGCATAAAAACGAATAGCCAGACTGAGAGCTTTACCCGAAATTGGGAGTCAGGGAGCTATTGTACGTACAAATACGGTCCATGTCCAGCGGGATTCAGTAAAGGTGAAGTGTATTGGGATGATGAAGATTCTAATGATAACCGCAAGGGTGGTACGTTACCTGATGGAGTATATGGTAAAAACACGCGGGTCTATTTTTGTTGTCGGAACGACGGCTCCTCCTATAATCCGATACATCTGCCGACGCACGACAACTTTTACCTCCTAACGCCCACCGAACGATGCCAAGAAGTCCATGGAATGAATGTCGCAAAAGAGTATGTGAGGTGGGATACTGAGAATACCTTCAACGATGACAGTGTGCGTGGTCTGTATCCCCGTAAAGGGATCGATAACGATGATTGGTATCGAAATATTAGACTCTACTTTTGCTACTACGAAAAGCAGTAATGTTTCGTTTAAATCAATGTTTGCCAGGCTCACGGTTACCTTATTTTTATTATTGTATATATTTAGCATGAAACAACACTCTAAAAAAAATGCAATGTTATTTCAACATTTAAAAGGGCCAAGGGGTATCCACTTTTTTCTAAATGTTGCATTAACATTTTACAGAGGCGTCGATCCTGGGGGGTAGGGGTCGATCACCCCACCAATGAAAATATTTGAGGGGGGCAAACATATCGATTTGACCCCCCCCCCCCATAATGACAATTTGAAAAATCTATAATATGCAATGCAAATATACATGTATGTTTTAGAAAGCATTGGAAAGCGCTATAAAACCATTAAACATGGCATAAAAATACTATTACACATACAAAATCGTCAATTTTTCGGCGCGCTTCGCGTGCAAAATTCTGTATTACAATTTGGCGCGCAGAGCGCGCCGAAAATGTTAGACATTTTTTCTCTTTTGCCCCCCCCCCCAATCCGAAACATGGATCGACGCCCCTGACATTTTATACAATTGAATTCAACATTTTAAACAGTTGATTAGAAGGTTAAAAGCAACATTTAGAAAGTGAGGTCACTCCTCAGCCCCTTTATGTTGATTTAACTTTTGATTTATCGTTTGGGGGTTATACGAATTCGGTTTCGGTGAACATTTTTGCGGTAGAAGATTTAATTACACGAATTAAAGGTAACCTACAGACAGAACAAAATAATTTATGATCTTGTGTATAATGACCAACTCATTTACAATAATATTTTTGGGGATTTGTCGTATGAGCGTACTTCAAAATTGTTCATTTAAATCTTCATTATTGTGAAAACTGTCATTACTATTTCTACTGCCGATTTACATGTCACTAATTGAGCTCAAAAGCAAACAAATGATCCATGTGTATTTGTTTCTGCTTAAAAATTTCATTTCTTTTTTGCGACTTTGATATAAAAAATGATATAACAAAGAAATCTTACTGGGTCAGGGAGTTTGGTTTAACGAAAGTCTACTGCTGTGACTGTAAAGTATTGCGTATGTTGTGCATCGGTAACATCTCTTGACTAAAAGATTTTCTTAGAAATTGTTGTTGTTGTTGCTGCTGTAAGTTATAACTGAGACATTCATGTTTTGCATATAAAGGTTTGCTGATCTTTATAAACTGGAAATTAATTAAATTGAAATTGATACTACGATAGTAAGCAGAGTGGGTCTACAGTGTAAACCAATTGCCAACTACAGCGTACATCTCGTCCGAGTCGTTATCGTTTATGTAATGTATATAAAGCAATTTGTGTATTTTGTATTAATGCAGTGATAAGTTGTATGATCAATAATATTGTGATTTTGTTATATGGTATTCATGTAATGTTAGTGAAATGCAGAAAATAAAACCTTTTCAAATAAACAAACAATATGGAAACACTGATCAGTTTCTGTATTTGACGAGCTAAGTACCAAAAAGACGCTAAATCTAATAGCCACCAAAATGTGTTGATAGCAGTACAGTACACTGGTCGCCGATTTATCTGGGTATAGAAGCTATTACTGCATTTAAAGCTAAATTACACAAGCAAGTACAAAATATCGCGTATTTTACCATTTTTCTTGTTTTTCCATAAGCGCGTGTACAAAAACGCGAAATGCATTGTCGACGTACTTATGTGCTGAAGTCTGAAATGTACTCTCATGCAGTATATTTCATTATGTATATTTTTGTATTCTTTATTATATACTTATGTACATACATGATACTGCTATATTAAATGATAATTTATTTTTCGTGGAAAGTATATCAAATGAAACAGTGTTGTCCATGTAACTGATGTTAATACTATGTGCAACTTTATTCACATTTATATCTTACCACAGTTTGTATGAATTGCCACAATATTGTTCATACAAATTACTAAATCAAATCAATGTAAAAATATGTATAAATGTAAAATCCAGAAGCTGTGCTGATATTATTTTGACTAATTTTATAAAATTGCACTTGCATATAACCTCAAATACTAAAACTTCAAAAATTATATTTCCAATGTACTCTGGATCAATTTATAGGGCCCATTTAACACAAGTTTGGGGACGAAAAAAAACTAAACAAAATTCACATTATACACTTTCTGTTTAAGTAAACAGAACGAAAAGCATCACAAATCCGTAGATTTTGGAAAAAAATAAAATATTTTATACTTTTTTTGCAACGGAAGATTTGATACTATCAATACAAAATGTTTAATATGAAATATAAAGAAATAAGATCAATATGTCTACACGTCAAAGAAAAAGGAAATCTTATACATTCTTGTGAAGCGTATTTGTTAATATATATTCTTGATTACGTCAAAGAATAGTATAATGAATGTTTATGAGTTCAATGGTACGAATATTTTTATGAGTTGAAATATTAAACGTTCCATTCAACTCGGCGAAGCCGAGTTGAATGGACCGTTTAATCTTTCAACAAATGAAAATATTTGTACTATTGAATGAATGATAAAACATTCATTATGTGTTTTATACAACATTACTAGGTAGATCTTTGTCATTTGATTGGAGGATTGACAATTATGAAAAATATAGCCGTACATAGGCCTAAATTTTGATACTCTTTCTGGCTTATTCACAAATTTTCAGTCTATCAGTCTATAGTCATGTCTCCTTAGTTTTCTCTTTATTGTCTAAATTTCACCAAATATTTAAATCCTTATTAATGCAGGCAGTTATGTTCACCGGTTATGTTTAAACTTCAAACTTAAACCTCGCGTACATCACATGGGACAGCGCGTGTACAATACGTGTAGCGCACTGCGAAACTGATGTCCTATAAGGAGAAACAAAAATTCATGGAAAATAAGAAAAAACTGAAAGGTAGCGGAATTTCCGTCCAAGAAGACCTCACGATATCAACGCTGAAACTACTTATAAAGACGAACCATCATGATAAGGTAAAGGCCGCTTGGACGGTGGACGGTCGCGTGTTTGCCGCTGTAAAAACCACTGATGTGAACAAAATATTGAAAAGACGAATTATTAAGACATAATGAGAGACTAGTTCGTTTTCACCATTTACCAGAGCTGATGTATGATTGGGCTTTAACTTTATCTTAACTTATATTCACATTCTATGGTTACAGAAATTATTTCATGATAACCCTGCATGTATTTTATTTCATACCCTCCTGTTATTCCGGTTTGATTTTATATTAACTTAAAGGCTTTTGTATTTTTTTCCAA
>JZLH01S0615896.1:32877-49647 GCA_001188425.1 Eucidaris tribuloides
ATGATCTTGTGTATAATGACCAACTCATTTACAATAATATTTTTTGGGATTTGTCGTATGAGCGTACATCAAAATTGTTCATTTAAATCTTCATTATTGTGAAAACTGTCATTACTACTTCTACTGCCGATTTACATGTCACTAATTGAGCTCAAAAGCAAACAGATGATCCATGTTTATTTGTTTCTGCTTAACCATTTCATTTCCTTTTTGCGACTTTGATATAAAAAATTATATAACAAAGAAATCTTACTGGGTCAGGGAGTTTGGTTTAACGAAAGTCTACTGCTGTGAGCCTGTGACTGTGAAGTATTGCGTATGTTGTGCATCGGTAAAATCTCTTGACTAAAAGATCTTCTTAGAAATTGTTGTTGTTGTTGTTGTTGCTGCTGTAAGTTATAACTGAGACATTCATGTTTTGCATATAAAGGTTTGATGTATAAACTTGAAATTAATTAACTTGAAATTGATACTACGATAGTAAGCAGAGTGGGTCTACAGTGTAAACCAATTGCCATCTACAGCGTACATCTCGTCCGAGTCGTTATCGTATATGTAATGTATATAAAGCAATTTGTGTATTTTGTATTATTGCAGTGATTAGTTGTATGATCAATAATATTGTAATTTTGTTATATGGTATTCATGTAATGTTATTGAAATGCAGAAAATAAAACCTTTTCAAATAAACAAACAATATGGAAACACTGATCAGTTTCTGTATTTGACGAGCTAAGTACCAAAAAGACGCTAAATCTAATAGCCACCAAAATGTGTTGATAGCAGTACAGTACACTGGTCACCGATTTATCTGGGTATAGAAGCTATTACTGTATTTGAAGCTAAATTACACAAGCAAGTACAAAATATCGCGCATTTTACCATTTTTCTTGTTTTTCCATAAGAATTTATTTTTCGTGGAAAGTATATCAAATGAAACAGTGTTGTCCATGTAACTGATGTTAATACTATGTGCAACTTTATTCACATTTATATCTTACCACAGTTTGTATGAATTGCCACAATATTGTTCATACAAATTACTAAATCAAATCAATGTAAAAGTATGTATAAATGTAAAATCCAGAAGCTGTGCTGATATTATTTTGACTAATGTTATAAAATTGCACTTGCATATAACCTCAAATACTAAAACTTCAAAAATTATATTTCCAATGTACTCTGGATCAATTTGTAGGGCCCACAAATTTGGGGACGAAAAAACTAAACAAAATTCACATTATACACTTTCTTTTAAAGAGTGGTATTTAATTTTCATGACAGGTAACCATGGATGATAAATACTTATCTGTTTAAGTAAACAGAACGAAAAGCATCACAAATCCGTAGATTTTGGAAAAAAATAAAATATCTTATACTTTTTTTGCAACGGAAGATTTGATACTATCAATACAAAATGTTTAATATGAAATATAAAGAAATAAGATCAATATGTCTACACGTCAAAGAAAAGGGAAATCTTATACATTCTTGTGATTCGTATTTGTTAATATATATTCTTGATTACGTCAAAGAATAGTATAATGAATGTTTATGAGTTCAATGGTACGAATATTTTTATGAGTTGAAAGATTAAACGTTCCATTCAACGAGGCGAAGCCGAGTTGAATGGACCGTTTAATCTTTCAACAAATGAAAATATTTGTACTATTGAATGAATGATAAAACATTCATTATGTGTTTTATACAACATTACTAGGTAGATCTTTGTCATTTGATTGGAGGATTGACAATTATGAAAAATATAGCCGTGACATAGGCCTAAATTTTGATACTCTTTCTGGCTTATTCACAAATTCAGCATGTTCAGTCTATAGTCAATGTCTCCGCAGTTTTCTCTTTATCGTCTAAATTTCACCAAATATTTAAATCCTTATTAATGCAGGCAGTTATGTTCACCGGTTATGTTTAAACCCGGGGTTTAAACTTCAAACTTAAACCTCGCGTACATCACATGGGACAGCGCGTGTACAATACGTGTAGCGCACTGCGAACCGTATAGGACGAAAATAGAACCAACATGCACGCGAAAATATAACCAAAATGCACGCTGCGCTAAATGGAGTATTTATTCAATATCATGTGACCAACAATCCTCCAATCAAATGACAAGGATCTACTTGGATGTTGTATAAAACCAAATCGCTGTCAAGTTAGCTCGTGAGAAACTTGGATTCGAACTCTCAACGTCACAAATTGATCGTTCTCATCGCGTTCCGCACAAACATCCAAATAAACCGCGACCGATAATCGTGAAACTGATGTCCTATAAGGAGAAACAAAAATTCATGGAAAATAAGAAAAAACTGAAAGGTAGCGGAATTTCCGTCCAAGAAGACCTCACGATATCAACGCTGAAATTACTTATAAAGACGAACCATCATGATAAGGTAAAGGCCGCTTGGACGGTGGACGGTCGCGTGTTTGCCGCTGTAAAAACCACTGATGTGAACAAAACATTGAAAAGACGAATTATTAAGACATAATGAGAGACTAGTTCGTTTTTCACCATTTACCAGAGCTGATGTATGATTGGGCTTTAACTTTATCTTAACTTATATTCACATTCTATGGTTACAGAAATTATTTCATGATAACCCTGCATGTATTTTACTTGTTATTCCGGTTTGATTTTATATTAACTCAAAGGCTTTTGTATTTTTTCCCACATTTGTTTTCATTTCTTTCCCCTAAATTTGGTCCTGGGGTTTGTTGATATTGTTGTTGTTTTTTACCCTTTTTTGTGCTAAACATGTCTACCTTTAATTCACAATGCAGTGTCAAGCGAGTGGAATGTGGCTTTGTGCCACTTGTTTTATGTCTAATGGTAATGATCATATTGTGTTACGATAACACCAGAGTAGCTGAAGATAAACCAAATACCCTTTTTTGTACTAAATGTATGAGACCGTAGATAGGTCATGGTATGATGAAGCGGAACAATTAACACCATCCACTGATTGTCATTACTATTCACCGGAGGAACTCAATTCCAAGTTTAATTCCAATACCTCTTTGAGCTTTTTACATCTGAATGCACGCAGCTTGAGTCGCAATTTCGACTCAGTCAATTCTCTTTTGGTTTCTCTTCAGCAAACTTTCTCAGTCATTGGTGTAAGTGAATCATGGTTGAATGATAATTCGCCTCCATTGCTTGATATCGAAGGATACTACATGTTACGGGCTGACAGAGAAAATAGTCGTGGGGGCGGTGTAGTTCTTTACGTTAAAGACGATATTTCATATAAAATTCTCAATGTTACTTTACCACCCACATATTGTGAAATGATTTTCATTGAAATTGACATGCATAACGCAAACAAACAAATAATTGTAGGAGTACTTATCGTCCTCCAAATTCTACTATTGATACGTTCATTTCTCAATTAGAACTTTGCCTGAGTCAATTATTACGAGGTGGTAAAGATTTGTTTCTGATGGGAGACTATAACATCAATTTATGTTTAAATGAAAATGAATTAATTGAACACAAATTTTTAACATCATTACGTGCTTTTGCTATCTACCCTCTGATAGATAAACCAACAAGGATAACCTCTTCGTCAGCAACATTGATAGACAATATATTTACGAATGTGATCGACCACCAGTTTGAAAGTGGAATCATTTACTCTGATGTTTCTGACCACTTGCCAATTTTCTCAATTATAAAAAAAATGAACATTCCTCAAATTAAAAAGACGCATTGTCATTATTTTCGGAAAGAGACAGATGAAAACATAACTTCCCTTATCAATGATCTAAGTAAAGAAAATCGGGTTGAAGTTTTCTCTGAAAAGAACAATGTAGACAGATCATATAATATATTTTATCATAAATTTATGCAATACTATAATAAGAATATTCCACACTCTGTACCGAAAAAAATCAGGAAACCGTGGATCACAAGTGGTCTGATGAAATCCATTGGTACAAAAAATCACCTCTTTAAAGAGTATATTCGCAATCCTAATGATGCTGTATGTCATGAAAAATTTAAGAAATATCGAAACAAATTAATATCATTAATTCGAATATCTCGTCAGAAGTATTATTCTAACAAGTTGCAAAATGTTATTGGAAATGTATCTGCTGTTTGGCGAGTTATCAATGGTATGTTACACAAAGGGGAAAAACCTGTTATTCCAACCGAGGTAACTTGTGATAATGTAACATCATGCCATCCAAAAGAAGTAGTAAACATGATGAATAGCTATTTTGTAAATATTGGTCCCAAACTTGCGAATTTTATTGAACCTCAGACTGCACTTTTTGTTAATTTCCTCACCGATCAATGTGACAAAACTCTTTTTTTCGACCAACTAATGTAAATGAAATTATAAATATCACTACCTCACTCAAGTCGAGTAAAACACGTTGGCACGACGACCTGAATTCTCACATTTTAAAGAAAGTTATTCACTATATCGCTGAACCTTTATGCCACGTGTTTAATCTGTCACTTTCGACAGGTCGCTATCCAGAGTCATTCAAACAATGTGAAAATTACCGTCCCATATCAGTCCTCCCTTGTATCTCAAAACTTCTGGAAAGAATTGTACATAATCAAGTATATCACTTTTTAAATGAACAAAATCTACTCTGTAAAAACCAGTACGGATTTCGCAAACATTATTCAACTGAATTGGCAATTTTGGACCTGTATGATCAAATTTCTCGTGCAATAGCTGAAAAGTGTTACGTCATTGGAATATTTTTTGACTTGTCTAAGGCGTTCGATACGCTTAACCACAATATACTTCTATACAAATTAAAGCGCTATGGTATCCGGGGTGCGCCGCATGCATGGTTCAGTGATTATCTTTCAAACAGAAAGCAGTTCACTGAACTGAATTCAGAACAATCAGAAATCCTTTACCTGCAATGCGGCGTACCCCAAGGATCGATTTTAGGTCCGTTACTTTTCCTTATTTACATCAACGATGTTATAAATGCCTCCAATATATTTTCTTATGTACTTTTTGCAGATGACACTAATGTAATATATTCAAACCGCAATCTCAACAATCTTATTGACAGGACACGCTGACTTTAAGCGCTTGAAACGTTAGCGTCAGACTAGCCTAGAATGGGTCATGTTGGCAATAAACGTCTCTAATCTATGCTACAAACAATAACTACATAATTTGTTCAGGGAGAAGCTCCGGGAACCTTTTGTAAGAGTGGACAATTGTAATATTTTCAATCAGAATCAAGTATCAAATAGAAAGATAAGACCGCATACGCAATTTCTAGGTGTCATAATTGACCAACATTTAACTTAATTAAGCAATTTGCATTGTATTATTGTTAAACCAAATTAATCCAAATTCAATTCGGTATTAATGTACAATACTTAATTTATTGTAACTTTGGAAGTGCCATAAAGACTGCTGTACTACCTCTCATTAATGTCATTCTCCAATTAGTCGTAGGTTGTATATTCGTTTGTGGTTAAAAGTGTCAAAAGAAAAAGCATTGATGTTCCTTACTTCCTTCTCAAAAAGGCTGTCCCAGATTGTGTTCCGGATCTCAAATTACCCTAGCACATAACCAATCCGGCACTTATTTTATAAACTTCTATTCTTGAAAGTATCTGACATTAATCTTTCTTACGAACTGCCATCTTTCCATGTTTAAGTTAAAACAAAAGTCTTCTCCCTCGAAATTCTAGGTCTATGTTTCAACGAAACGAAGAGATCCACAGTCATAATAGCAGCTCGCAGCTCGTCTAATTTCCAGCTTTTAACACCTCAAAACCGTGACTTGGATCAGACCAAGATGCCATAAGACAAGTGGACCTGAGGTATGGGCAACTCATTACGAACCAGGGAAGAAATAAAGAGTTGCTCGTCCTCTTCACTTTTAAAGCGACTCTTATAAAAAATATATTTTATCTTCATACAACAATTGATTTCCCCCACTGATTCATTTCTACAGGAACGCATTTAACGTTGGTTACTGTATTGAGTTTCCATTCACCTCGCGATCGTGACGTGGACTTATTTTCATGAGTGTAATTGACATTTGATCATGGGGGTTGGGGGGGGGGGCGTTGGGTTGGACTGTAGAAATTTTCATTAGTTATGTTGTATATAATGTTTTTAGAGTATGTAATTTATGTATCTATTGATTAATGTGACCCATAGTCCAAGAGACGCATTATGAAGTCACATTAATGTATCACAGCACACACACACACACACACACACACCACACACACCAACACACACACCACCACCGCCCCTACCACACACACGTTACAGATCTTCATTCGTGGATATTTTGTACGCGTATCCATATAGATTCATGCCACTTTAAATAACGTCTCCCAAAAATTCAGATTTTAGGCTTTCTAAACTTTATCTCGTACCATATCACTATTATGCTACTTCATTCACGCGGCTTTGTGGTTCACGGGGTCATATCAATATATATTTGTATGTAAACATGTAATCGTATTATGTCAAACGTTGTCTGAATCCTACGCCACGGGTAGCCCTTTTTTCTACGTCGCCTATTAAGCTTTGCGACTTTCCTTTTTCAAAAAATCAATGCAACTTAAGTTACTTGTTTGATTTATAATCATACACATTTTCGTTGTACAACAGTGCATTAATCATTGTATTATCTACTTGACTGTTTATATTTTTGTATCTGGTTTGCACTTTGTTGAAATAATTTGAATTTGAATAGGCAGTAGCATGATATGGACTTTTTCTATTAAGGACATATGTGTGAAATGTGGAAATCAGTAATAATCTAGAAATTGCCAAAAAAAAAAATTCTTGTCTCTACGAGAAAATGATTTAAATCAAAGCTTAACGGTTACAATAATTCAACTAAAACTGCGTTTCTTGCTCCTTTACTTTGATTAGGGTTCTCAAATGACATTTTCTTCTAAATACCAGTATATTTACACAATGTTAATTTTTAGGCATTCAAAAGAGACGATCTGCCCATTAAAAGGCAGGGAATCATGTGACACTTGAAAAGCGGGTTAAAGGAAGATTGTAAAGGTGTGTCGATCCCGGGAGGAGGTGGAGGCAGTCGCCCCCAGCAACAATAATGGGGGCATATCGGTTTGGAAGATAGGCGATGTAAAATTTACTCACCCTGAGAGGAGAAATTCCTCCAAATCTCTCACTCTTTTTTCATTAATCAACAACCACAACACATTTTTTGGTTGGTGAAACAGCAACCAATTTTACCACCCTTGGTCTGGAATTATTGCATGTTGGAAAGTTAGCAAAGTAAACCCACATTGAAAAAGTGCTCAAGTTACACCCCTGGATATGACCCCGAAAGGAGTTGAACAGATAAATGTACACAACGAACCACAGGGACAATGTGGGAGACATCTGACCACAAAAGTTTCACAGCGGGAACCTTGAGCACTTCATTGGTCTCTGAAATCATTTTTTTTCGTAAATTTAAGACTGTTTCTGGAAGAGTATTATTTACCTCACATTTGTTGTTGATACAGACTTTGACTGAGTGACGGTCAGCCACCGCATCGTCCCAGCATTTTGTTCCATCGCAATAGTAGAAGCCTTCCCGAAAATGGGTGCCAGCGGAACTAGTACATCTAAGTCGGCACAAGTCATTACCTGTAAAGTAAAATTAAGTTATTCTAGTATGAATCACCAGTCATTTAGGACAATTTTTATCTCATCAGAACTCAATTGCGGTCCCAGCACGACAGTCGAACACAACACACCCTCGCCGCTCGCAGCTAGCGCAGCCAGCGAGCCCGGTCGTCCGTCAATTCTGAAATCCGTGAGAACCTTGACACAAAAGCGGCACATAGTGTTGTAGTTAACTGCGTTAAGTTTGGTGTGTTGTTTGTTTGACAATCTACAGACTGTATTTCAAGGTATCCAACTCTTAATCTCTTCTTTTTCTATGCCTAAAAAACACACTGCCTAAATCACGAAACAAATGTGTATTTCATGGCCATGCTGTAGATCAGTCGGAAAGCAGTGAGAATCTGAAAAGTCGTCAAAATTGAGCTGTTTATGCGTGTCTCGTCAATGGATCGGCCTATGAGACCGAGACATTTCCGTCGAGACCAAGACCGAGACGAGACACGAGACACACAAACAGCTGTTTCGAGACCGAGACATGTCTCAGGACACCCAACCCTGCTCATAAAGCTATAAGGTAAAATGCTTGAATACAATCCCATAGGTGATCAATTCGCTACACTCTCCCCTCTCAGTAGAGGAAACAATAAGAAAAACTGCCTCCTAAAACACGTCATTGAGAGTACCAGACTTCCGTGGAAACAAGACTGAAAGTTTTTGTGGTAATTATGAGCTTTAATCAATTCGAACGGTGATATTTGTCGTTATATGTTTGTTCATAATGTTGTGAACAAAAGGCGGACGTGTACATGCTCATGATTATTCTTATCGAAAAAAAAATAAACTTGGCTGTTTACAAAATGATCGATACTTAACCATTCTATGTTTTTAAATTTTGAAGTTCCAAGCTTAAAGCTCACGAAGGCCTTGGATATATTCGATTTCTGTTTATCAAAATGGTAACTTAACCAGTAATTGCAGTTCGATCACATACATGCGTCTGATATTGCAGTTTGATTTGAAATTGGAGTACGAGTGGAAAAGCACACCCATTGACTGCTCTTGGTCTGGCATTTTAACTCTGTTATTTTCATGTGATAGTTTTAAATGTGACGTTTTTACCACTAAAATTTTTATCTCTGACACTTTTCACTGGCAGTTTTACTTGCCACCACATTGTTTTTCTCTTCAAACTGATTTGCACCACAAGGCATGGGTTGGTACTGGTGGATGTACCTCAGCACCTATGACCGAAACATTGATCACAGCTAGGACTTGAGTTATAGGGTTTCCGGGAATTTTTTGAAACTTTCCATAAAAAGATTTCGTAAATGCTCATTTTTATGATATCAAATAATAAATTATACCATTGTTTAGAAAATATTACCAGTACAGTGTTTTATAACATTTCCCCCGCCTGTAAAAAAAAAATGCGTCTATCACTTTGGCTTGCCCGAGTCCGTGTCCGGACAGTTACCCCCTGGACAATTACCCCTGGATAACTACCACCCGGACAATTCCCCCAGAACAATTCCCCCCTAGGACAACTACCCTGGGACAACTACCCCCGTAGGACAACTACCCCCAGGACAATTCCCCCATAGGACAACTACCCCCGGACAACTACCCCCTAGGACAACTTCCCCTAGGACAACTTCCCCTAGGACAATTCCCCTCATGACAATTTTCCCCTAGGACAACTACCCCGGACAATTCCCCAGGACAATTCCCTCCAGGACAATTCCCCCAGGAAAACTACCCCCAGGACAATTCCCCCAGGACAATTCCCCCTGGACAACTATTCCCAGACAATCCCCCCAGGACAATCCCACCAGGACAGTTCCCCGAGGATAATCCCCCCCCCCCGGACAACTGCCACCAAGACAATGTGCATGTAACATTTTGATAAGCATGATTTAGGACACGGTACAACTACAAGCTTGTGCTATTATAAGTCATTTTGGGCTTAGGATGTGTGTGAGGCTCCGGGAGAGGGAAGGGCTGCACTCATGTATATTGGTGATACGAGAACGTGCCGTTGACATCAATTTCAGCTCTCAAGATACCCACATTTCCTAAAAGTGCTGCTTATAGAATCTCAGTGCAGCTCAATTGACCCTTAAAAGTTCAACCTCCAACTACGATTAACCATCACTCGCTCGATAGCGTGTTTGTTGTGTACATAAACGGTGCGTGCACGGCTCGATATCTCGAGGTCGCTAGCTGATCACAGTACGCGCGCACAGGGGCGTCGATCCTGGGGTGGCAAGGGGGCAGTCGCCACCCCAATGAAAATATTGGGGGCAAACATATCGATTTGCCTCCCCCCCAATCATTTTGACAAGTTGAAAAATTCATAAAATGCAATGCAAGGATATGTTTAAAAAGCATTGGAAAGCACTATAAAACCTATAAAAACCATTAAACTTAGCATAAAAATACTATTAAATATGCAAATTTGTCAATTTTTTGACGCGCTTCGCGCGCAAAATCCTGTACAGCAATTTGGCGCGAAAATTTTTGACAGTTTTTTTTCACTTTTGTCCCCCCCCCAACTCCAAAACACGGATCGAAGCCTCTGTGCGCGCATGTCGAAAAAGACTCATTGTCTGGCATCCCTGGCCAGCTGTGCGAGCGAAGGTGACAGCGAAGGTGCGAGACTGACTGACATTGCATAGCTTTTACCCGCTCCTCAGTCCCGTATACTCCCAATTTCAGGGCTCCTTAGATCCGAAGACTGTACATGTATATTTTATTCTTTCTGACATCTACCTAGACCCCCATTTCAGGATTTAGTGAGGCGCGCCCCTTGGGCGCACCCCTTCAAAATATAAGTTGAGTGCCCCCGGGAGGGGGGAGGGGGTTGAGGTCCCTGTATGTCGGTCGCCTCATCTGCACAAATCCACGCATAACATCAATTTGCATACGAAAGGAGATAGTAGATTTCACACATGTGAACTTTCAAAGGCTCCGCACGTGCTCTGATATTCTGCCTATGATAGACCTGTCCCTGCCGGGTAGATTGGGGCCCGTATCACGGGGTGCTGGGGGTGCTGAAGCACCCCCAGAAATTTTTAATGGGGTGCGCAGCACCCCCTGCAAAAAGACGTGTTTGTCTATTTTTCTTCAAATTTGGCCGCAGAGCGACTTTTCAGCTGTTATTTTGCCTGCGAATTGGCCGTGAAAAAATTTTTTGGCCGCGAAAATTTTCCGCCCGACACCCCGCCCCCACTAAGCGACTTTTCAGTGTTGATTTGGCTCGAATTTGGCGCTGAAAAAACTTTTGCCGCGAAAAATTTTTGGGGGTCGCGAAAATATATATCTCTGCACCCCCGGCTTGAAAAAAATCGTTCCCAGGGCCCTGCACGAAACCGCTATTTCGCTGCTGGTTGCGAAGTCTCGAAACACAAGTTAGAATCGACAGTTGTACGACGAGCTCTAATCGTCGTCTGCGAAGCAACTCTAGTTTTCTGCCACGGTTTGACTGAAAATAGCGCAGAATTTGCATGTGCATGCAGGCTTTGATGGAAAGCCGCCTTCACCACTTCCTGCATATATTTCATTATGATAATATTATGCAACTTGTCGAAACCACTCATGGAAACTGTCGCCCTCCCCTGTTTTCTTATTTCAGTTGCTGAATCAGTGGTATTGGGAAAGGAGCAGGGACCTCAATTTTGTGCGAGGGGTCACAAATTTGCTAAAACTGGTAGAAGTTAGGAAAAGAAAGAAAGATTGATTTATTTTAATTATTTATACAATTACGATTACGCTTTTAGTATAATCATTCCAATCCCCCACCGCTATCTTGATTATGATATGACTATTTTGATTAAATATCTATTTGAAGTTACATAGAAGTCTTTCAAGCACTGAGAAGCAAAGTGTAATAATCAGTATTATTTGTTTTGGGGTAGTTGTTCTGGGGGAATTGTCCTGGGGGAACAAAGAAACAAAGTGTAATAATTATTATTTGTTTTTGGGGGTAGTTGCCCTGGGGGAAAATCCGGGGGATTTCGGAGGGGGGGGGGGTAGTTGTCCTGGGGTAATTGTCTGGGGTAATTGTCCTGGGGGAGTTGTCCTGGGGGGAAGTGTCCCGGGGTAGTTGTCCCAGGGGGAATTGTCCTAGGGGGGAATTATCCTGGGGGCAGTTGTCCTAGGGGGGAATTGTCCTGGGAGGGAATTGTCCGGGGGCAGTTGTCCTAGGGGGAATTGTCCTAGGGGGGAATTGTCCTGGGGGGAATTGTCCGGGTGGTACTTGTCCGGGGGGTAGTTGTCCAGGGGGTAGTTGTCCTAGAACCGCCTGAGTCTTTGTTGAGTATCTATCAGCCTAAATGGGAGAACATGTAACTACAAACTTTACACATCATATATTTAGACTGCTGCATGGATGAAAATGTACACTGTAGTTTCAATGTTTGAACACTATGATTTTAAAATACGTAAAATATGTCAGTGCATAAGCGTAATGTAAAAATTCCACTGACAAGTCTGTTTCAGTGAACTATTTGTCCAACTCATTACAAGTTTGAAACTCAAACACTGGGTTACACAAGCTGGCACGCATATAAAGTGGGCTGGTTGAGTTTACAAGCACATTGTTGCAAACAAAACCAAGTTACGATCCAAATAGTTTTATCATCCACCCACACCACACCTTCCATAGTCTTGGTGTAAGTAAACATTTTTATATTATCACCTTTCTTACAAATGATGAACGATCATTTCAATGCTGAAACTCATTTGCAAAGTTTCTTAAAGTTACCCAAAGTCCTATTATATCTGTAAAATTGCCGGAAATTCCATGAAACTTTTCCGCACTGAATTTTCCAAAACAAGTCTGTGTGTATTACCTGTAAGTCTGGTAAATCTTTTGTACGAAGTCCACGAATAAAGCTGATCATCATGTGGGACGGAGTCGGTCGCGGCACATTGCTGATCTCTATAATCCTCTTCGCTCACAGCACATGGCTTGCGGAAAAATAAATACCGGGTTATTGAAAAGGCAGAATTGTTGATTTGCGTTGTTTGGGAAATCCTTCTGTTAGGGTCTCGATCAGATAATGTAATTCTGTGGGAAATGGTTAATTTATAATAACTCGTGTTTTTCTTCTCATTTAACTCCCAGCCGTCAACAACTTTCGCGAAATTTCATGCTTTCATTCCATGTGGCAGACCTCAATACGGAGAGGTTTCCGTCACTAACATCGTTATCACTTCAAAATTGTGGACTAGCAAGATTTTCTGTTAGGACCAGAACATTTAGAAAATAGTCTGCTAAAAGGACACACTATAACACTACATAATTTCTTTTCTCAATATGCTGGCATGCATGTACATTGCATTCCTTTCCATATTTTTGCCCATCTATCTTGTTTAGTGTCGGGACTGTTGCACTTTGTGACCGATGAACGGTAGATAAACGTCAATCTATATATCTTTATTATTATTATCATTATTATTACTATTATTATTATTATTATTATTATTATTATTATTATTACTAGTATATTCATTCGGCCATAAAACAAAGAAACGCAACGTAAACCCTACAATAAGGATATACGTAATAGAAATAGAGATGGGGCAACATGTGCGTCAGGGCACATAAAAGTAAGTAATTTACTATTGACCATAGACATGTCAACCCACATGTTAAATCTACAGTGTGTATCAAAACAAGTAGACACTTAGAAAAAAAATATGTTAAAAAAAATCATGATTAATGATTTTGTTATTATTTTTTTATATAAATATTTTACCTTGGACCTAAGCTATCTGATGACACTGTTGGTATTGGAAGCATTTCACGCATGAGTGAGCACAGCCCACTTTTGTCCAATCAGCCAAAAATGCATTTGCGCACAGAATTATGTTCTAATAGTCAATGTTTAGTGCCTTGCAGACCGATGCTGCAGAAGATTTCAACTGATGTGCACAAGTATTGAATCCTCAGCAATCTCACAGAATAAAATATTAAGAAAGACAAAAATGAGGCAAGGATTCAGATACACCCCACTAAAAAAGAAGAAAATGTCATGTTAGCAAGATGAACTGTGAATTGACCAGAAAATTTACATTTTCTTCTTATTTTAGGATGGTGTATCTGAATCCTTGCTTCACTTTTGTCTTTCTTGACACAGAATTTAATATTTTCTCTTCTCTGAGCATGCTGAGGATTCAATACTTGTGCACATCAATTAAAATCTGCTGCAGTATCGGTCTGCAAGGCTTTAAACATTGACTGTAAGAACACAATTCTGTGCGCAAATGCATTTCTGACCGATTGGACAAAAGTGGGTTGTGCTCATTCATGCGTGAAATGCTTTCAATACCAAAAGTGTCATCAGATAGCTTAGACCCAAGGTAAGATATTTATATTAAAAAAATAATCTCAAGATCATGAAATTTTTGTATAATTAATTTCTTTCTAAGTGTCTACTTTTTTATACACACTGTATAATTGGTTGTAAAGTATGATAACTGCTTCGTTTACAATAATTGTATTTATTTAAACAACACTGTTAAGAATCCTTTCGTTTTTACATTTGAACATTGACGGCACAAATTTTTAGAATAGACGGAGACAACAAGAAGTCAAAAACAAAATCAAGCCAGTGGTAGTTAACGTTGGTTTATAGCTACCTCGATGTTACACAGTCTGTATTCATGGCTTTCTCCAACGCATGGACTTCCTCCCCATTCTGATGTGCAATTCCTCTGTCGTATTATCCGTACGCCGGTTCCACAAGTCTGCGAACATTCACCGTTAACCGTAACCCATTCACTCCATACACCGTCAACAGGGGGTGGTTGTCCAATTGATGTACTTACACACTCTCCCCCGATGCACCACTAAATCATTAATAAACAGTGGGAAAGAGAAATGAACATACTAGATGTTGATTTTATAATTCTCCTATAGTAAAGCTGAAATTTTTATATTTTGAAGACTATGAGTAACAATAAACCCCGTATTGATGGTTTGCCAATAGAATTTTATAGGTGTTTTTTGAGGACATTGTATTTATTGGTAGCATCATATAATCATTCTTTGAATGTGGTTGTTTGTCAGCATCCAGAGAAATGGAATAATCACACTGATTCCTAAAAAGATAAAGATGTGTCCTGTATACAAAATTATCGACCCATTACTTTATTAACTACTGATTATAAATTAATTGCTAAAGTTTTGGGAGCAAGATTGAAAAAAGTGCTATTGTCTAATTCATACTGATCAGCAAGGATTCATGAAAGGTAGAAATATTAGTAACAATATTCGCACTATTATTGATGTAATAGAGTATGCAGATTTCAAAGATATTGATGGCTCTATTGTATTGCTTGATTTGGAAAAGGCTTCGATAGAGTAGAACATAATTATTATTTGACACTTTGAAAAGTTTTTAACCTGGCGATATTTCATACAGTGGATCAAAACATTTTATAACGAAAGTTTAGCTCAGTTTTAAATAATGGATTCATGACTAAACGATTTGCATTGTCAAGAGAATTTTTCAGGATCCCCATCTCTTCACTGCTTTTCTGTTAGCGATTGAGCTCTAGCAATCTCCATAAGGAAAATCCTTTAATTAAAGGCATATAGCTGGGAAGAACATAAAAAATTAGTTTATTGTCAGATGATACGATATGTTTCCTTGATGGTATGCTGACAGTTTTGTCAATTTGTTCCAACACATGGACAATTTCTCAAAAATTTTCAGGCTGTCGGATAAATATGAGCAAATGTGAAGCTATCCATATTGTGGGATAGAAATATCTTCAGAAGCCTTATTGAGGAGGATGGCTAACATGCGCACCAATCTTTTAAGCTTTGGTGTTTCTTTTTCTTTACAAGTCAATTCTTTATATGAGCTTATTTCATTCCAAGCTGCAAAAAATGGAACAAACATACATTGTTAGAATCACAGAGGACTTTCTTGATAGCAAAATTGCCAGTGATTAAAGCTTTAGCCTTGCCACAGTTACTATATTTGTTTTCTGTGCTATGCATTCCAATTCCAAAGTCCTTTTTTAAAAAGCTTAATACGCTTCTCTTTAAATTTATTTGGAGCAATGGAATGACAGGGTCAAAAGAGAATTACTTGTTAATGATTTTGATAAATGTGGCTTGCGTATGATTGACCCCGAAACTTATGCCTAATGCTCAAAGGATGGTGTGGGTCAAATATTTATTGGACCCTCAGTCACTAGTTTTTGAAGAATGTGGAATTAGAATTTTTGAGGCACTTCCATCAAGACAAAACAGTGTTATTTAAGACTTTCCCCCTAAATGTGTTCTCATAAAATACAAATCGCCAGCTTAAAGAATCTCTTATCACATGGTTACAAGTACAGAGAAAATGCTCTGATGATTGAATTTAAATAATTTCCATTTCCAGATTTCTTGTGGTGGAATAAGATGGTATCGTTAAAGCATCGACCTTATTTTTATTACCCAATCTGGTTCCAGAGGGGAATTTGTCAGGTCTCAGATTTTTTACCAGGGACATCGTGTGAAAACTTTTGAGGAATAGTAATTCAATATGATTTACCTATTCGGGACAGAAGAAAATATGAAAGTCTTCTGAATGGCATTTATCTATCTGGTTTGATAATATTGCGCAGGTGATGAAATTGTACATGGACAAGATTGTAACAGATCTATGAGAGTTAAGAAGATCACGTATTCTTACAGAGAGACTGTTAAAGAATGTTGATCCAACTAAGCTGAAAGAGATGGATGAAGCTCTCAATGAGAATTTAGAACAAAGGGATTGGTCAGTACTTCACTCCAATAATTTAGGTGTACAATTGAAACACAAGTACGTTCATTTTTTTTAAGGATTTCACAATGCCATCGGCACCAATGCCTTTTGCACAAATAAAAGATAGAATCTCCAAATTGTTTTTATTGTTCAGCTTTCCCAGAGACTCTGGTCCACTTGTTTTGTGAATGGTCCAAATTACCCCGCTTTGGCAAAACCTATATCTTTATCAGTACAAAAATAGGAGGTCACCTAAATTGTACAACTTTTGAGAAGATGTTTGGTGTATCTAATGATTCATCACATGCAATGATAATTGTTTAGTCCTTTACCTGAAATAATATACAATGCAGATTTCAAAATTGGAACAAATTTGACGCCTTTATATTTTTATC
>JZLH01S0615899.1:8473-19404 GCA_001188425.1 Eucidaris tribuloides
CTTGTGTAATTATTTCTTATATCCCGTATTTGAGTTTGTATTTATATTTGCACTATTGATTGTACGGTTTTAAATTGTTAAGCTCATGTCATTTGACCTATGGACCATGAAATTAGTAACTGAAAGAAAATTATCTTTCTAGAATGTGGACAATTATTTTTTTTCTTATTTCTTCACTTTTTTAAATACAACGTAGATTACATTTCACACATTTTTGGCACTTTTGGTTCATAAGCAGTAGACTTCAGAAAAGAAGAGGGCAGCTTCTAATGCAATTCATATGAAAGATCAAAGATATGGGCTTATTTTTTTTACATTGTAATGATGTTTTTTTGGCTGATTTGTTCATCTTTCTTATAGAAAAAAACATAATGAAATGACTGAAAATTAAACAATAAACCAGTTTGTAACATTGTAATTATTACAACTTATGCTTGTAAAGGACGAATTTCATTTAAACGAAACTTGTGTTAGAAGTCATAAAAGAAAATTGATAGATCAACGTAAAAAGTAGGCGATAAATCATGCATGCACGAGATACCTCTCCGGGAATGTGCAGGTGATGGTATTCCTTTCAACATAATATACCACAAGCAATAGGCCGCTTCGGTAATTTATTCAAATTTATGAATACTTTCTTTTGCAGCCTAGTGACGGGATATTATATCCTGGTATCAAACCAATGTGTGCTACAAACTATGACATATGGTGCCGAACAATGGGTCTATATAAGGCTAAAGAAATATAGAAAAAACAGCGTCTTGTTACTCAGAGAGCCATGGAAAGAAAGACGCTAAATGCAGAAATACGAGACAGGTGTAAAACCTCAGACATACGCATGAACCCAAATCAAAGATACCATTGAGAAAATTAACTAAATTGAATGGAGGCGGTCAGGGCATATCGCCAGGATGACAGATAATCATTGGACAAAGAGGGTAACAGAATGGCAACCTCGTTCCGGAGAAGGGAAAGAGGGAGACAAAAGCGACGGAAGAGATGACAACAGAATACAGAAGAATGACATTGGCCACAAGACGAGAGAAATGAATGGATGGATAATGCTCGAAGAGGGTCTCATACTACAGAGGATGGATTAGCCTAGATAAGTAGATGAGATATTTCTTCCATTGTGTTGCTATGGAAAATCAATAATAAAAATGTACCTAGCAAGCACGGGTGTTTGCTATGTCTGGTATCTGGTTGCCAAGAGTAACCTTTCGTTAGAATAGTATGCATAAAATTTGCATTTATTATGAAACTGTTCTAGTGACCTAGGGGTCAGTTGAAGGAAATTGTGAGCGTGCGCAGTAGCACTCGTTTGGCTGTTTCCTGAATTTCTCTGCATCGGCGAACATAATTTGCATTTCAATGCCGTGGCAGATCTTGTTCACCGCACAAGAGCAAATTGGCCTTTGCTTCCGGTCCTGTCTTGCTATATTCGTACTAGTTTGTAACCAAGTAAGCTGTGGCATTGCCGTTATACCCAGCGTGGCCTGGTGGTTGTGCCGCTGACCGGATATCAGTAGGTTTCCGGTTCGAATCCTGTTGGGTCAATCTTTTTCTGAGTCATTAAAATAACAGATCAAGCTAAATTTTGATCTTATTTATCATTAATTTGATAATACAGAGATGAACAGCAAATTTATTCTGCATCTTAAATTCTCTCTGCAGACCTTTCATTCATTAATACAATTCGTTCCTATACTGGGGGCTTATTAGATATTAATGAGCTCAGACGTAAGGATTGATTCTCGGGTATTTGTAACCAAGTAAGGCCGTGCATTGCCGTTCCTTCTTCCAGCGTGGCCTGATGGTTGTGCGGCTTGACCGGATTATTCAATAGGTTTCACGGGGTTCGAATCCCTGTTGGTCAATCTTTTTCTAAGTCATTAAAATAACAGATCAAGGCTAAAATTTTGATCTTATTTTAATCATTAATTGAGTGAAATAGCAGAGATTGAACAGCACAATTTATTGTGCAGTGCTTAAATTCTTGCTCTCTTGCAAAACCTGTCATTCATTAATACAACTCTATCTTAGGTAAGCGAACCTACAAAAGAACTTCTATCTTATGTAATTGGCGGGTGTTGTCAACTTTAAAAACGTAGAATAGAGGTTAACTTTAGCACAAGACATACTACAGTGTGTCTCATATAAAGTAATTGTGCAAAGTAAAACAGCGCCTCTTTCGTAATGAAAAAACATTTGTGACGTTCATGCTTACATCTACGCATCGAGGGCATAGTCTTAGCTTTCAAATGCCGTTTGTTCTGTTCAGGTTGCTTCTTTTAATCCTGAGATATGTTCAGTTAATGACGAAAAGGTAAAATCACAATTGTGCCACTTCTACCAATGTTTACTACGGTCAATGATAGCACCAGGTCCTCGTCCAGTAAAAGTGACACAACCGAGAGTCCACTGTTTTGTTTTTTTACAAGATATCTCGAGATCAAAGCAAGCAAATTAAACAAAACAAACAGCATTTGAAAGTTAAGACTTTGCCCTTGACGTTGACGCAAACATGTGCCACAGCAGTATTTTCTAACTGTCAAAGAGGGCGCTTTTTACTTGAGCAATTTTTTGAGACGTGCTGCAGCATGCCTCAAAAAATTGTGCAAGTAAAAACCGCCCTCTCTGGCAATTAGAAATACTCTTGTGACATGATGCTCACATCAACGTCAAGGGCAAAGTCTTAGCTTCCACATGCCATTTGTTCTGTTCAATTTGCTTGTCTTAATCTCGAGATGTGATGTAAACAACAAAAGGGTGGAATCACAATTGTGTCACTTTTACAAGGGATTGTAGTACAAGTGGCACAATTGTGATTTTACCCTTTCTTATTTAAATTAACATATCTCAAGATTAAGACAAGCAAATTTAACCAAACTAACGGTATTTGAAAGCTAAGACTACGCTCTTGACGTTGATGTAAACATCATGTCACACGAATATTTTCTCATTGCCAAAGAGGGCAGTTTTCACTTGCACAATTTTTTTTGAGACACACTGTATATTCAGGGAGAATCTGAAATGGTCCAGGTAGTAAGTAGACTTATTGTACACAGCTTAAACTTGACCTGGCTACGTGCAATTAATTAAGATGTCTGCTGGAACCTTAAGCAAGACTATGCTACATGAACACAACTTTATAACTAGTAAATTAAATTACAAATCATATAACACTAATAAATAAAAAATAACATAACTAAATGAAATACATCACTGCTATCCTGCAGTGACAAGTAGTAGTAGTAGTAGTAGTAGTAGTAGTAGTAGCAGCAGCAGCAGCAGCAGCAGTAGTAGTAGTAGTAGTAGTAGTAGTAGTAGTAGTAGTAGTAGTAGTAGTAGTAGTAGTAGTCATCGTCGTCGTCGTCGTCGTCGTCGTCTGGGCGGTGCCATGAGGGGCAGGAGGCAACTATAGATCCCTGCGAGGAGATTCAAACCGCTATAATCTTCTTCAATGACGTACAACAGCATATCTCAACAGTTTCGGCCCTAATACAGTAAAGACTGGAATAACCTGACCCGCTGAAATAACAAAATAAATGTTAATACTAATCACTTAAAACCCAACTTGAAAAAAAAAAAAACTTTCAAGCTTCACTAAATTATGAACCCTTCTTCATTTTTCTTTCATGTTATTTGTTCACCAGTACATTCGGGGTGATATTGTACTGTACAGCGTGTATCAAAAAAGTAGACACTTAGAAAAAAAATATTAAAAATTGTTTTCGTGATTTTGAGATTATTTTTTGATATGAATATTTTACCTTGGACCTAAGCTATCTGATGACACTGTTGGTATTGAAAGTATTTCACGCGTAAGTGAGCACAACCCGCTTTTGTGCAATCGACCAAAAATGCATTTGCGCACAGAATTGTGTTCTTATAATCAATCACAGACCGGTGCTGCAGAAGCTCTCAACTGATGTGCACAAGGATAGAATCCTCAGCATGCTCAGAGGAGAGGTAATATCAATTTTGTGACAAAAAAAGACAAAAATGAAGCACTGATTCAGATATACCCCCATAAAAAGAAGAGAATGTCATGTTTGCAAGATGAACTGTGAATTTAAAAAAAAAATGCATTTTCTTCTTTTTCAGGGGTTGGGGGTTGGTAATTGTATCTGAATTATTGCTTTATTTTGTCTTTCTTGTCTACAGAATTGAATTATAAGCTGCTTCTCTGAGCATGCTGAGGATTGTAGAATGCTAGCAAAAATGAAGCAATGATCAGATCAACCACCCTACCTTCAAAACTAGGAAGAATGCCATTTTCTTCAGTTCACAGTTCATCTTGCAAACATGACATTTTCTCCTTTTTTAGGGGGGTTACTTCTGAATCATTGCTTCATTTTTGTCTTTTCTGCCACAAAATTGATATTATATCTTCTCTGAGCATGCTGAGGATTCAATCCTTGTGCACATCAGGTGACAGCTTCTGCAGCACCGGTCTGTGAGGCATTACACATTGACTATAAGAACACAATTCTGTGCGCAAATGCATTTTTGGCCTATTGGACAAAAGTGGCATGTGCTCACTCAAGCGTGAAATACTTTCAATACCAATAGTGTCATCAGATAGCTTAGGTCCAAGGTAAAATATTCATATGAAAAATTATCTCTAGATCATGAAATTATTGCGTAATATATTTTTTTCTGAGTGTCTACTTTTTTTTTTTGATACACGCTGTATAGTGCGCACTTCATTTGATTATACCTGCGCCAAATTTTATCTGTCAATTCGAAACAATAAATTCTGAGTTTCAATATTCGATGCAAATGTAAAATTACCAAGCTCGAAGACCAGAGGCGTCAATCGGGGGGGGGGGGGTCAGGGGGCTAACCCTAACCCTCCTAATGAAAAGTTGGTGTTGACAACTTGAAAATTCATAATATATGCAATACCAGGATATGTTTAATAAGCATTGAAAAGTACTATAAACCCTACCAGAAAAAGCACAATGTTGTCCACAGTGTGCTTACATTGTGACAAGAGTGTGAACACAATGTGGTACTATGTGAATTTGGCCCATTTCCACAGTGTGACACTATGATCACTGTTAGAGGTCACACTGTGACAACCCTGTGTTTTTCTAGCCACTCTGTGGATGTTGCCACATTAATCACAGAGTGAAACTGTGACGACATTGTGCTTTTTCTGGTAGGGAAACCATTAAACTTAGCATAAAAATACCATTAAATACATAAATTTTTGTCAAATTTTCGGCGCGCTTCACGCGCAAAAGTCTGTATTGCAATTCGCCGAAAATTTTTGACTTTTTCACTTTTGCCCCCCCCCCCATCCGAAACACGGATCGACGCCCCTGTTGAAGACAGTATGTACTCGATTTAACAGTGGTGCGAAGCCGAGGTTATGATTATGCATAATGTGACATTGATGACATGCCTACAAGTCGACCATGCACTATGTACCGTGAAATCCATGTATTCCGGCTCCGCGACTAACAATGTTTTTATGCCTCCGTCTCGAAGGTATCATGTATTCATGTTTGTCTGTCCGTCCGTACACGCTTGGCTAGTTATCGGCAGTCTAGAGCAACTTGAATGTATTTGATGGCATGCGTATCATATTGAAATGAAAGTAGAGATAGTCATGACGGTGGCGTTGAGTGTTGGGGAAAATATTCTTTATCAGAAGCCGAGACGTGGAAATTTGGCGACATAGAAATGATGATTTTTTTTTTTTTGCTTGTCACATTCATTTACATCTTAAACAGGGTAAACGAAATTCTAATGAAAAGAAAAGAAACACGTAGTGAGTCGCTGGAATCCTGGTAGAGACTGACTTTAATGTCTCAAGTACGGGCTCTCTTGGCCAGGTAATTAACTCAGAAAATACTATTTAAATGATATGTAAATCAACTTCAAATAACGTACACTAACCAATTAAAATAAAGGAAATGGAAAAGTTCAGCCAAAATAAAAGAATCCTGTTTACAATACTAACCGGGTGTGGTGACGTAATGGATGGCTGCAAAAGTATAGAACTAATATAACCAAAGGATGGGTAAACTGAAATACATTGTTGAGGAAAGCTACGTTGGGTGAATAAGGTAACGTGATAAAAAAAACTAAAGTCGGCTATCCTACACTATTATCTTTTTTTTTTGCGGCTTATTGAGAGCAATGTGTGTCATTTCATGGGATACAAGTGACATTGGCATAATCCAGAGTGTCCCTTAGATCTATTTGGGCTTCTACTGGACTGCTTATTTCTCAACTATTATGCGTAACCTGATATTTACGGCAACCAAACTATCATTCTATATGGCGAAGAAATTGTTGTTGCTTTTTTAATAAGGCAAGTTCAATTTTGATGGTCCAAATGGTGCTAAACTATTACCATACCGCCATTTAAATAAGCAACATCTCCATCGTTTTATCGCATCGATAGCAAGTTTGCGCAAAATATTTCAACTGAATTAATCGCGATCACGATATCAGCACGAAATCGACTTTACCAGGATGGCCGACCTGGGGCCGCTTGCACGAAAGCATGGCATCGTAACTCCGTGGACAACTCCAGGGTTAGGTCAGAATGCCTTTCACGAAACCATGACATACTAACTTCATGGACAAGTCCAGTGACAAAAGTTATGACGACTCCCGAGCCGTCATAAGTCAAGCGACACCAACGTCCACACTAAATGTGTGTGGCTACATAGTCAGTTAATTATGACAATAATCATTATAACTTTCCTTATTTTTTCCCAAAGTATTGATACGTTGATGGTCACGAAAGTTCATGAAAACTGGCACAAGTAAATGCTAAAGTTTTCATATTCAAGGATAACGCGATACAAATTGCTATCATCAAACTGCCGAATGTACAGAATCTCATTTATTTTTAAATTATCGGCCTCCCATAAATATTGCTGGACTGGCGTTTATTGTGAATTATAACTCTTTCAAATGAACAGAAAAATCTTTAAAGTTATTTTTACTAGCAAAACTTTAAAATAAAATGTTCAAATAACCATAAAAATACATATTGATATATAATGTCTTAAATAAGCGAATATATACAAAATCTACTAATACTGAGACGGGTACAGAAGACAAAATACTTACGGTATCTTCGTTGGAACATTAATCTATTTAGGAAATGTTTTCTTTGTTTGTGTTTTTTATTATAATGAATAAATCTTTAATTTCATTGATGTAAAGGGAAGCTTGATTCAAATAGAAGTGACAAATATCATTTTTAACAAATACTTTCCCATATTTTATGTTTTATAATTGTTATAGCAAATTTGAAATGAACATGGTTTCTGTGACAAAGACTAAGCCACAAACACGATACTATCAATAACGATTGTAGTTAGAGATGTCACGATTTCGTGAAAGGCAAACTGTCTTCCCTGACATCAACGGCGACAAATATAAGCATCTGGAGATGCGACGGTTTCGTGCAAGTGGCCCCTGGGGTCCACACATGCCTCATAGCGACCCCGCTGGACCCTTGAAATAACGATTTACAAATAAATGTTTTTAACAGGCAAAATCAAATCAAATAAACTGAGTTAGGACCACGTTTTTTTTAATCTTATATCGTTCTGTCGTAAAATCAGAACGAGGCTCAACATATCAAACACCAATTGTAAAGATGTTTCTGAATGGCGCATGGAATGGAGAACACATAGTTCGCATGCCGCATCACCGCCTCCCCATTCCAGGCCTATTTAAGAATCACTTTACCATGTTTACCACAGTGCGAAAACCGCTGGTCGCCTGGTGTGCTATTAAGACATAATTCAAGGAAATGTTTGATAACCTTATATGAGACTTGAAAGGAGGGGATAGTACATCCCGTATAATATTCATCGTCACATGAATCCAAAGATATGACATTTACTTTTCATGTTATGTATTACCGACAGATGGATTGTCAGTTAATTACTGGAACTTTTTAAAGTAAAGTTCTAAAATCAATAAAATACATCTATTACTGGAATAAATACAAGTATATACAACAACGGCGTATTAATGCTTACCAAAATATAAAACTTACGTTAATGCACTAGAAATTTATAGTGGTCTGTAACTTACTTGCGAATTCTTATTAATGTGACATATTTATTTCTTCGACTACTAGTTTAAGAAATAATTAATCCTCATTAGGGATGCCACTGTAATATTTGTATCTTCTATGCTATACGTTGTGATATCTCCCTTTGATGATGGGCAGGGATACCCGAGATGTCTGACGACTATCTATTATCCGTCAGTAATAAATACCACACGAAGACATCCATTCCTACTCATCTCCGCAGGAGCAGGGAAGATGCTCCCTGGTAGGATAACACGATGTCGTTATGATCTTAGGCATGTCGGCTAGTCTACCCGTTAGACCAAATTCCATTGGATGATGAGAAGACGAGTAGTAAAGAGAGGCTTTTGGAAACGAACATATAGAACAGTTTAACGTGTAGTCATTTCTAGTTGCGATTAACGTATTATTACATTATATTGCTGGAAAAGTCATACATAGTAACCATGGTAACGGCGGCTATAGGAGTTACTTGAGTGAAGATTCTGGCGTAGAATTTAATTAGGCCTATCGGCATATAAAAATATTTATCACGGTTGGCGATTTTTGTTTTCTTGTTTTGGAAGGGGTGATTTGGATGTTAAGATTTGAGTCATGATTTAAATCGTGATTTAAAGCAATGAATTGATTGCGAAAAAAAAATCATGATTTAAATCGCTAACCCTGATATTTATGCCAAAGATTGTCGAATGCAGGGATTACGAAGCAGACTACCGAATGTATAGTTTAGCATGAAATTATAATATTTCAATGTTTCTCGACGGGAGGAGATACCAATCTCCTTCCCCGATCGATGGTGACAATATACCAACATGCAGTAATGACCAGAATCAGTGAGAGTTGGTAGGATATTTACCCTCTAGCCTGTCGATTTAGAATCATCTCCCTTCGAAGTATCTCGCCATGCCTCCGAGGTTGTAACGGCGTGCTCGCCCCGAGGAATTATGGGAATTCATGTGGATATCACTTTCATCTGCTGACCGTAAGACCTTGAAGGATGGATCCTGTGACATGACTGATACCGACGAAGATTTGTGATGTAAATGTGTGCTCAGAACACTTCTGAAGCGCCGATCCGACGATCATACTGTAATCCGCACGAATAATTCGTCAGCCTAGCGTACATGGGGGCGCACGTTAAGTTGAAATGTTAAAGGCGTTTGCATCCCTCCAGCAGCCCAACCAAACACCACTCATGTTCTTGGGACTTAGGCTATTTGTGGAGGACGTGTCTGTGAAATCTGAAGATCAGTAATTACATAGAATTTGAAAAACGCACCAAACACTGCCAGTTAATCTCCGTGTGAAGCTTACTGAACTGAGTTAGTTCAATAGTATTATTACAGTATTCATGTATTGGTCTGTGAATAATGATCTGCATAACATTTGTTAAATTCATGAATACACATTTGTAAATTATAAATAAATTTCACATACATGACGAACACCCATATGAGCCCGCGAAGGGTAAAAAATAGATTAGGAATTTTACTATAAATCAAACCACACTGTGTTTTTAGCTCCTATACTTTGCTAAAGGTTCTTAAAGCCAAAGTATAATGACATTATGTTTCAGCATTCATTCAAAGAGTATAGCATTTTCTCTTCACACATCAAAAATAACGGTTTTGATGGTTTGAAACCCCCCCCCAAAAAAAACCAATATATTACTCTGAAGTGGTCTCAGAAAGAAGACTACACCAAGCGAAGAAGCGTCTCCTATCTTCATAATACAGTGGTTAAGGATACGCACCATATTTTAGACAGGACATATTCAAGTTATAATTTCTTATTCTTTCTCAATTCTAAAGACGATTAACTATTGCAAACATCGTAAAATCTACTGCCATGTAACTTTTCATTATGTTGGATATAATGATTCTAATTAGTAGCCGTGTCCTCCTTACTTCTGTCTTATGAAGATAGGAGGCGCTTTCTTCTTCGCTGGATGTAGTGTTCTTTCTGAAACCGTTTCACAGCAACATATTCCCATTTTTTTCGTTAGAAGACTTTCCATACTACCAAGGTCGTTTCACGGGAAAATAAAACGGAATAACGATGACAGGGTGAATTAAAGGGACTGAATCGTGGCCTTCGACCGGCCTGATGAGAACAAAACTCAGGGCCGTCACCCCGTTCGCTAGCTCCGTTTCGAGTTATACATACTGTATACGCGGTGGAGTGTTTATTTCTTTGCAGTACTCGGCGGACCGCGTGGACGCACACGCTAATACGAAATAGCCCGAATAATCAATTCGGCACGTTTCGGTAAATTTGAAAGGACCTCCACTGAGTTTGTTGCTTCTCATTGGCCGTACTGAATACACGATCTGCCAGTGCGCTGCTGCGTGCATCGAACTGGTTTCGCAACACATCAACACACCCACGCGAAACGGAGATAGCGAACAGGGTGACGGCTTTGAGTTTTGTTCTCATCAGGCCGGTCGATGGCCACGATTCAGTCCCTTTAAACACTCCACCCCTATAGGGAGGCGAAAAACAATGTCAAATTTTGTGTTCCTGCCCCTCTGCCGTGGGTGCGCCTGCATTGGATAATCTCTCCGACTTAAAGAAGTAAGGGGAAAGAATATTCATTGACTTCATTTTGAATACAGTGCTACAATCCAATAATAACTGAACTGGGACATCATTATTATAGAAGGACTCCTCCCCCCCCCCCCCGCCTTCATCTCAAAGTGCATGCGTCACAGTGTATGTTGAAATACTTTTGGCAAGGGAGGGTATACTCCCAATGTGCACATAGCTTGTGTTATAATGTACACACACATACAACACACACACACACACCTACACACACACACACACACACACACACACACACACACACACACAC
>JZLH01S0615911.1:10898-21901 GCA_001188425.1 Eucidaris tribuloides
TATTTTCCACTTTTTGCAATGAAATATTTCTAATATTATTACCAATACCAATGCTTAATAATTTGTGTTTCATGTGAAAAAAAATCGTCTTTGTTACAACCCTTTTAATTTGTAATATTATGTAAATTCTTTTTATGAACAATTTTTACTTTGAAAAAAAAACTTTCTTTCTTATTTTATCCTTCCTTCTTTTCTTCTTCCTCTTTTTCTTTCTTCCCTTTCTTCTTCATCTTCTTCCTTTCTTTTTCTTCTCCTTCTCCTCTTTGTAAGCATTGCCCAAGTGTGGCTTTTGTTTTTGCTCGTAGTATTTTGATGTATTTGAAGTTCATTTCCAATGTAATTTTTATGTATTTATGCAACATTTCATGATGCTTTTTCATGACTGCTGTATTTGCTGTGATTTCTTTAATGATTTGTCATTATTTTGTATCAATTTGAATTATGTATCATTGCAAAAATTGATTTAATAAAGGTTTACTTTGAAAAGTCAAAAAGTCTTCTTCTTCTTCTTCTTCTTCTTCTTCTTCTTCTTCTTCTTTTCTACTTCTGTTTTCTTACTTCTTCCTTCTTTCCCACTCCTACTTCTCTCCAGATACTAAAACGTCATCATCTTCTTCTTCCTTGTCTCCTCTGGATTATTCTCTTTTTGTTTCAAGTTCATTTCCTATTTTCTTCCTTGATCTTCATATCTTTTCTTATTACATATTTAATTTTACATATCTGGTTCACTCGTTTTGTTAGGATTTATCATTTAACGATAAAGCATATTGCACAAAATGGTTTCGGATATAGTAGTAGTAGTAGTAGTAGTAGTAGTAGTAGTAGTAGTAGTAGTAGTAGTAGTAGTGGTGGTGGTAGTGGTGGTGGTGGGAGTGGCGATGGTAGTGGTGGTGGTAGTGGTGGTGGGAGTGGTGGTGGGAGTGGTGGTGGGAGTAGTGGTGGGAGTGGTGGTGGGAGTGATGACGCCAGTGGTGTCGGGGATTGTGCTTAAGCTGCTGGCGGCAGCTGTGGCGGTGGTGGTTATGGCAATGGTGGATGGTGTTGGTGGCAATGGTGACGACGACGACGACGACGATGATGATGATGATGATGATGATGATGATAATGATGATGATAATGATGATGATGATGTTGTAAGTTGTGATGGTGGTGGATATGTTAGTGGCTGCGATGATGATAATGATGATGGTGATGATGTTGGCAGTGGTGATAATGATTTTGGATGTGTTGCTGGTAGAGCTGGTGGTGTTGGTGCATGTAGTTGTGGTGGTAGTGGTGATGGTGGTATTTCTGACTTATAGTAGGCATCACAATTAAATACTTACAGGAAAGAAGCTAAAAACACTGGAAAAAGATGACGTATTCATGAATCACTTTCCTTTCTTAGCCCAGAAATGTAATTATACTCGAGACCAGCTCCTGAGTTACAAGGATAAAGAAGACTGCACCCCGCTACACTCCGCCGTCAATGGGGGCTGCGAAGCTGCGGTGAAACTTTGCCTTGAATTCGGCGCTCCACTCGACGTACAACAGGTATAGATGTCATATTAGTTTTTGTATCGTAACATCAAAATGATTAATATTACTGTTTTTATTTCTTTTTAGCCGAAAAATGCGGTTACGATCGATCGATGTTGTTAAGTTTCAAGGATAAGGAGGAGAATACAGCGCTCCATTCGGCGGTAAATGGCGGGAGTGAGGCGGCGGTTCGGGTCTGTCTGGAATTTGGCGCGCAACTCGATGTCCAACAGGTAGTCCGGGTCTCCATTTGGAATGCAAAATTGTTGTAGATTTCAGTTGATGATGTTCTATCGAATCTTTCCTAATGTAGTAGTGTTTTGTTTCCTAATGTAGTAGTGTTTTGTTTCCTTTATCTGTAGATAACTTACGATTTTGCATGCCTTATGGTTTCTGGTCGTTGGCTGCTCCATCGAATTTTTCCTAACTAATATTACTCTTTCGTTTTCCTTTATCTGTAGATAACTAACGATTTGCATGCCTTATTATGTTTGTTTACAGAATAACTCTGATCGGTGAAGTGTATTTCTCATTTCTTTGCCTTTTTTTGCTTTCATAATGATAGTTATTTTATCTTCATTTCTAACTGTTTCCAGAAGACAGTCGACTTAACACCAGCATGATACCTCCTGTGTTGACTTTTATTGCTTATTGATTTATTCATTTATTTTTCATATTTATTTATTTATTGACTAATCATTTAGTTTCTAATGTCATTTTACACTATCGTAGCCTAAAATACTTAGTTAACGCTTCCTCTGAATTCGTATCCATATTAAAATTTTCCAATTGAAATGTGAGGGAATAAGTGGTATGAATTCTATAATTTCGTAACAGAAACGATCATTTCGAATTGTAATCAATATAATAAATATGTTTTGTTTGCAAATAATAGTTGCTTCTACCAAAAAAACAACAAATTGATGATTTTTAATCGACTTCTTTATTCTCAGGATAACAAATGTACACCACTTCACCTTGCATGTGGACAGGGGGCGCTACGCATCGTCAAAATCATGTTATCTAATTACAAGACAGAGAACACTCTGGGCATGTGCGATGTGGAGATGATGACGCCTTTACACAAGTGAGATATTTGTCAGGATAATTTTGTCCTCCTTTGATAACTTGTGTGGTTATGTTATCATCTCAAATCAAAAGAGTAGACAATTCGCTTTGAGGGCCCGAGGGACCACTGCCATTGCAAGGTGTACACCATGCGCGTTTATAAAAAAAAAACCGTGTAAAAGGGGTTTTTTCACGGTCGGGCGATGTACGCGCGTACAGTGAAAAAGGGTATCAAAATCGCCAAAATCAGGGGAAAAGGGTATATTTTTAACAAAAGGCTTACTTGAAAAGGGTATTTTTTCAGACCTGAGTAGGGTTTACTTGTTTAGGGTTCATTTTGAAAGTCCATACACGCGCATGGTGTACACATTGCAATGACAGTGCCCCCCCCCCTCCCTCCGGATTTGAGGGGTGACGTTCACGCGATTTTGCTGTAAACATGGTAAATTTTATCCATTTTATTATAGTTTTTTAGTATTTAGTATCATTGGTGTGGCCCACGATGAATCTGTTTAGACAGAAATTCTCAAAATAAAGATTGATTTCGTTGTTCATTTGTTTTTAAATGAATGTGCTTCATTTGACTTCCGGCACAAAATGCCGGAACGTCTGTGTCTATTTGATGTTGCTTCGCTGCTTTCAATGAGCATTAAGTGCATCATTTTGCCGCCTTTTAGCTGCTTTATGTTCTGTAAAGAGCGTGCATCCAAAAGCAGTTGTGAAAAGGTAAAATAATGGCACAGTCGTTTCATTAAAACCTCACTCGGTCTTTCAGTAAGTAGTTCACTAGGTTGGTCAGGAACTCATGCGTCTAATTTGCAACTAATAAGATGAGTGAATTCGCACGTTATGGAATACAAAAAATGCCCAAGCCAGAGTGCATTATTACAAATTATCCACGCGAGTTCATCCTAAATAGTCTGAAATACACAAGCAGAACACCAATGTATTCACGACGATTTTAAATTGAGCAAATGTGGATAGATTTGCACTGACGCACGAACTAGGACTGTGCCTTATTTGTTTTATAAAATAGGGTGAAAATGAACACACCCGGTAACTTGTAAAATAATCTTCTCCCGAGTGTAGTTGGAAAATTTGGGAATCTCATTTTAAGGCGCACGTGATTGACGTGAAGCAAAATACAATTAACCAATTCGAGCAATTAGCGTTTTGAATTAATTGATAGTAAGTTTCTGCATTATGTAGTCAGTGTGGTACCATCAATTAACAAAGGAAATAGTAATATCACTTTCAATGTATCGATAGAAAATTATAACATACGGGCAGTACGATGGGAGAATAATGCATGTTCTTGACCAATTAAAATGGCTTCATATTTTTGTAACCGTTTTATAATGAATGAAATTAATTTTTTTCAACAACAATCACATTTAATCTCCTTGCCTTTTTTCATTTCAGAGCCGCTATGTTCGATCATGTCGATGTTGTAACGTACCTTGTTGAAGAGGTAAAGTCTTTATATAATTCCATATCTAAGGTCAAAGGTCACGAGATCTACATTATGATTTCAGCTTGAAAGAGTGTGGTTTGAACCTATACATACATCTACTGAACTATGAAAAACAAAATTCCAATGAGACATATTTTTTTGGCAAAAATTCGTAAAGTTTCATTCACATTAATTATGAGAAATAATCCAATTTACTGTCAGTCATGTGCTGAACGGGAATTCTACCCCACCCCGGCACCCTCACCGCCGTGGTCGAAGTATTTGTATTTATTTGTATTTTGTATTTATTTATTCACCGAATTAAAAAACATAAAAAAGCACAAATATTTACATAGACACACAATAAATTATAGACTAACAAAATTGAAAATACATATGAAAAAAGTAATTGAAAACAGCGGGAGAGCCCATTCAGCTCCGTCTATATAAAGACATGGCTGTTCTACCATGGGGTCCCATGCCAAAAACACGTAGGTAATTACAATACTAGTTTTATCAAAAGAAATGAAAACAAGATTAAGCATGACAATGCAGTAAAGTTTTATGGGAAATTTGGAATAAAGGAATTTATTTGTCTCACTTCTCAAAGGGCAGTGACAAGATTGGGAGAAGTACATCAACCAATAATGAGTTGAAACACATACCAATCTATCTAAAGTGTATATTCTGGCCCATAGGATATGTTTTGTATTCGTTTACTTGAGGAGAAATAAGCATTAATTTACCAGTATGGAATTAATCTCCATGCAGCCCTGATACTAGAAATTGATCCCGTAGAAAGTTACAAAACAAACGTCAACGTCACATCATTTCCTGATAACAATTGTACAACAAAGAGGAAATGTATGACAGTGAAACTTTCACAGTAGAAACCTTACACATGATACTTGATTCTGGGAGCATTGTGTCCTAAATCAAGGACTACTTCTAATCTTGTTATTTACCTTTCAATTCCATTGCTTTTTAGGGAGCTGAACTCGACCCCATGGATATCGAGGATCGTACGCCGCTACTCCTGGCCGCTTCGAAGGGCAGCTGGCGGTCATTGAATGCCCTGCTGGAGAGCGGCGCAGATTATTACGTTAAAGACTCTGATAACAGGAACCTGTTACATATCGTCATCATTCACGGAGGAAACATCCAGGATTTGAAGAATCATTGCGATTGGCAGGTACGAATGACGTAATTGTATCTTAATTTGTTTGTTGTATTGTTCTGATTTGATTTTTCGTTCAGCAGCAAAAGAAATATAGTCACAAACATGTCAAATACGTATGAATATAAACATAAAAGAAAGAACTAAGCACTGTAAGCGACTATGTTCATAATTATCCGGCTGTAAAACATGGTATAGCTTTAAATATTTGATTTTGATTTTGATTTTATTGTTCCACATCTCAAACATAAGATAAATATGATAATACAATCGATAAGCCAAATACAAGATATAACGTCGTAATCAAGAGATATAGACAATTTAACAAACATGAAATGTGAGGGACCGATTAAAAAGCGAAGCTTGCATTGTATAGGTCCCTAAATGATAATATTCAAGTCTTATTAAACAAACGACATACAAAAAGGACGTTAAATATTTTTGACTGGATTAAGGATATTTCTCTGAGTTTTTTGTTTAAGTTCCTTGCAGTGATTACAGAATTGGTATTTTTAAAGTTTTTCAAAATACTATAGTTGCAAGAAACCCAGCTGGAATATACTTTGCCTGCCTCTTGTTTAAATATATTTTCCAAATAATCAAAATAGCTGAAGGTATTAAGATGAAAATATGTAGTTAGGTTTAATTATTAACACATCAACATGTTTGTATTAATATAAACTCATGATGGCCGTCTGTGGTAGATATGAAGTTCCCTTTTCCGTTATATGGACAGTAAAGTGAATGTACGTCAGGCACATAGTCTAACACGCATTTTGTCCCTAATTCATGAACGAGTCATGCTTGAACGATCAATTCACCGTTTATTCTACTCCGAAAGCTCAGTTTAGTCGTGGAATATTCCTCTGAGTTATATCTAGCCCCATTGATCCCATCTCAATGGAATATCCGATGATGACACAGGCTGAAGATTTCGGAGTAGTTTATTCATGCAACGCTTCATAAAAACAAGCGACCCGACACAAATTAGTCCCAAGTTACACATCATATTATAGCAAGCGCATAATTATGTTAGTAAACATAATGATTTATCTTCAACGCACAAGTAACTGGCAGTGTAGTGCCACTGGAGAGTTATTACTTTTAAACCTCTCACGTCCTGATCTTCGGCATAATCGTCTTCCCAAAAGAAAAGTTGTTGTTACTTTTAGAAGAGAATGATGTTAAAGGGCAGTGACATGATTGGGAAAAACAAAAATGTCTCTTGAACCAAACTAGTTGAAAGATAGATCAACGATATCAATGGGTACGCCATGGTGGATTGAAAATCCTGGCTGGAAGGATTTATCTTAAATTTGTTTACGTAAACCGAATCAAGCATGAGCATAGTTTGTCTCGTGCCCAGATAAAAATACCTCCCATAGAACCCTACACAACAGATTTGTCTGTCACAAGCCATACAGATGGAATTTATTTTAAGACGAGTCAACTTTTGACTACCAAATTTTCACAGTGGTATCCTTGCACAGTTTACTTGATTCTAGCATAGTTTCATCCCATGTTGATGACTACCCCCAATAATGTCATATACCTTTAACATCCCTTTTTTTTTCAGAAAGTCGATTATTAGTGTGTAATGTGTGCGGAGATGTGCGATGTTGCGAGCTGATATTCCCCTTACCGTGTAAATAGTGTGAATATTGATCTCATTCTTATACACTCTCGAGACCAGATTTCTTTGGTCTCGCTCTTGGCCTCGGATTACCTGCCTATTATTGGGTATGGACGCCTAGTTTTTGTCTTAAAATGATTACTTTTGGTCTTGATTGTGGTCTTTGGTCTTTCTCGATCTTGGTCTTGAACTGTCTAGTCCTGGCTGTCTCAGACCATCTGGTCCTAGTCTTGATATTGTTCTTGAAAGGCTAGTCTTGGTCTTGAAATGTCATTTTTTTAATCTTGGTCTTGGACCCAATTGTCTAGTCCTAGTTGTTTCAAACCATTTGGCCCCGGTCTTGATCTTGTTCTTGGGAAGGCTGATCGTGGTATTGAAATGTCATTTTTCTTACTGTTGGACCCCGTAGTCTTTGTCTTGGAACGCCCAATACAGTGCACTCTTATTATAAAGAAGTCCATGGGACCCATGAAACCTGTTCTTTATAACAAAATTTCTTTATATCAGTGTTGCAAAACCAATAGCATACAAAGAAAATAAAAGATATGGGACCAGGTATTTTACTTCTTTATAATTATTTTGTGCTATCTAAGTGGTTTTTCTTAATATCGAGAGTGCACTGTATACAATTAGTGGTTTTCTTTTCAATGATAATCTACAGAAAGACGCCTTTACCACCCTGCTGAACGAACGTGATATCCATGGCTGCACGCCGATGCACTACGCCACTAAACGAGGCAATATCAAATGTGTCCAGAACCTGATCGATCTGGGAGCCACGGTGAACTTGAAGAACAAAAACAAACAATCACCTCTCCACTTCGCAGCCAAGTAAGAATTATATGAGATACGCTAGCGATCGCTATTTCTTGATATTGTTTGAAAAGGTCAACAGAAAAAAATTACCATCTGCATGTATCTCCTTACGATTACTTTAAAAAAAAGATGATCTTCTCTACCTTTGATTTGTTCAACCTTATAGTGTAGAAATAGTGTAGGAACTGCAGGAATATGTTTTCAATTCCAGCAATCAATCATTGAGAAAATTTGAAATAATATTACTCAAATATTGATAGCTGAAGATATCAAAGTGTCCGTTGCAGTCCAAATCTCAGAACATTCAGTTTTTCGTTACTTGCAGCTAGTGTATTCCTCATTATATAGTGCTCATAGAGAGGTCATTATTCATTTACTTATTCACTTACTAGATTATTTACATGTTTACTTACTTTATTACTCACTCTTTTACTTACCTACTATAACGACTGAAACTATGGCAAATTACTGCGAAGGTTTAAAATATTCATAATGATTCAATGCATAAAAGGTTAGCCTTTTATAAACCAAATGTGTTGCGTTTAACATAATTTGGTTCACAAAATAATCTCACTTTCGATCATTCTCCGCCCAAACACTTCTTTTCTCTGTTTCGTCTCTTACCAGATACGGTCGACTGAATTCCTGTAAGCGCCTCCTGGACAGCAGCATAGGTCCTAACATCATCAATGACCCTGATGGAGAAGGGATGACTGCCCTTCACATCGCGTCGTACTACGGACATCAGAAGGTCGTACAGATGCTGCTACTGAGGGGTGCCTTGCTACACAAGTAAGCTACAAACAACTATACACCGGCGTGATTGTCTAGTGGTTAGAGCGTCCTCCTCACGTCTGGAAGGTCGCGGGTTCGAACCCCGGCCGGGTCATACCAAAGACTTTTAGAAATGGTACCTTCTGCTATCTAGTCAGGTGCTGGACATTCTGGAACAGGGAAGGGTAGTAATAACATTTATGTTTGCAGGGCCCACTCGTAAATCAGTGTCTTAGGCTGAAGTGGCTACCCAGGGGAAAGAAGACGTTATTGTTATTATTAACTAATTGATGCTCCATTTCTCAAACGTAACTTGAAAATTTACTTGTAAAGATGAAAGTCCTTTTCCTCAAAAGGATGTTTATCTAGGTTAGATGATGGGTTGAATTCCCCCCCAACTCCCTACACCCACACAGACAGACAGACATACCCTAAGTTTGAGGGTTGATGTGATGATGTAGATTTACCTTTTTGGAACACAAACAACTCAATTCATTTTAGTGTTTAGTTATTTTAGTAGTTTGGGGCGCTTCAGTTTAACATTTCAATGTACCCAACGATAAACGTGGCACTTTCATTAGATCTTACATGAAAAGAATTTATGATCGTGTTTTTAACTTTAGCTTGCCAAGCACGTTTGCTAATGATTAGATCAAATATATGATCTTCTTTTTTATGAGTCAGATAAAAATGGACAGAAAACATGCTTGGCATCGTCATGTCTGTCTGCAAACCTTTTATTTATTTACTTTATTTTAGAAATTAAAGGTTGGGAACACTTGAAAATGCCTCAAGAACCAAATGAGTTGAAATTTATACCAACTATACCCAAGCTGGAGTGGATCTCCCAGCTGGAAGGATTTGTCTCTAATTTGTTTACTTAAGGAGAATCGAGCATAAACAAACTAGTATTTTAATTTTATCGAGGCACGATAAAAATAGGACCCATAGAGAGCCACACAGCAGGTTTGCCTGACTCGAGGATATTGACATTAGTTATTTTAGAATGATTCAACGTTTGACTACAAGATTTTCACAGGACAATCCTATATTACTTGATTCTAGAGAAGTTTTAGCACATGTTGAAGACAACCCCCAATCGTGTGATTTACCTTTAATATTTTGGGACTATTTTAAATCGACAGAGATTACAAAGGCCGATCTCCATTCCATCTGGCCGCGATGGCCGGTTACACGTCAACCATGGACACTCTGCTATGTACCCACGCCCATCTCATGGACCAAACGGATGACGCAGGGGTAGGTTTCGATGTCTTCTGTGAAACCTCAATAACTTTTGTTCAATTTAATCCAGGTCAATTATGATGCTTATTATAAATATCACATATGCATGTAAAAACCAGGGTTATAGTTACGGCGGTCGGCGCCGGTCGGTAGTAGCCGGCACAAACCGAAGCCGACCGGCACTGAGCTGAATTTATTAGTCCTCAGACCAGCACAGAAAAGCTTTGAAATGACTGTAAAATGTTTTAAATCTCTACATAAATCGTGTATTTTGAGCTTTAAACATCATTACATTTCAGCGAAGATGTATTTCGTAAAATCGCTACTCTCTCTTTGCTCGCTCCGCTTGCGTAACTCCTTCCTACGGCCGGCACAGAAATCTTTCTAGCTATAACCCTGGTAACAACGATAATGTAAATCAGTGGTGTTAGTTCAACACCCATTGATGTTATTAGCACATTCTGTTTGTTAGATAAACAATATTTAGTGTTTTATTCAAACACCATGGTGTACTTTTAACTCCCGAGGATGTGGTCCCTCACAACACCGACTGGTGTTGTTTTTGATACCATAGATTTTACAGTGTATTTTAGGGTGGGTGTCTGTTTGTCCATTCAAGCACTGTTATGTAATTTAGGTACCAAAGCTTAATCTTCTAAATTGAATTTCCACAACGTTAAACAGGGTCTTCAGTATGTAGAAAAAAAATTGTATTAGTAAATTAATGATGAATGAGATCAAATCCCTGACCTGTTATTTTCAATGACTCGGAAAAAAATAACCCAACAGGACTTGAAGCTGAAACCTAGTGATATCCGGTCAGCGGCTTAATTGCCAGGCATGCTGGGTTACGGCAAGGCCACGGGTTACCTCATTACCAATACCCGAAAATAATTCCTTACGTCTGAGCTCATTAATATTAAGTGAGTCACTCTTTTTCTGAGCCATTGAAAATATCAGATCAAGTATTTGATCTTAGTCAGTAGCGTAGCCAGCTTTTTGCTATTGGGGGGCAAGGCACCCGAATGTACCGACAAACTCCCGACGTACCGACATATTCATGTTGTGTAATGATCTGTTTCGAGATATTTACGAGTATATCGGAAGCTTTGAGGAGTTTTCATCCCTCAAATACACTCTAAAAACCGTGTTTAGTGAGTCAATGCATTTCTAAACACATTCATTTAGTTTATCATTAAATACGAAATTGTTAAAGGTATTCCGTTGTGACTTATTGCGAAATGTCTGTAGCATTAATGGTATAAAATCGAATAATACTGCATATACGCAAATTCAGTAGCGTAGCCAGCTTTTTGCTA
>JZLH01S0615920.1:0-10222 GCA_001188425.1 Eucidaris tribuloides
TATACAAACTGTACTCTGAATCTTCTGCTTTCTCTGGAGGAGACTGAAAGGCTTGCTCAAGTTTACTGACATAGGGAAATTGAGAGAATAAGTGCAGGCATTTAATTGCTTTGTGGCAAGCTGTTCTTCAAGTTATTTCTTTGTCTATGGAAAGAATGAGCTTCTGAACATCTTTTATTGCATTTTAATCTCTTATTTCCTGAAAGATAGCGAGATGGTAGTTTATTCAGCATTGTCGTCTATTTTTGTTTTAATTCTCATTAGTTTTCCCGTTTACAATTAATGAAGTTAGTAGAACAGTACTTATTTATCCACATAAAACAATGGACATGCCCATATTCAGCTTTTGTTGACATAACAATGCGGCTTTTGTGCTGTCTCCATACAGAGAGTACATGAACACAAATTACAAAACAAATCCAAGAAACAAAGGAAACTACGAACATCATATCAGTAAATCAACGATGAACTAATATATAGAAATTGATCATTGGTTACAAAAAACATATATCAGATTTTCACAAGAACAGCTTAGAAGGCAAAACTGAAATATAGGTTATGCTGTAATCATAATCTGCTAAAGCGAGTTTTACATGAAGACAACAATGTGGTAAATGAGTGGATGAAGAAATTTTTGAAACTGCGTCTTGATTTTTTCAAAAAAAGTTCAAGATCTGCTGTGAAAGGAATGGTGCCAGGTATATGAAAATGCTTTTGCATCCTCTTCATTGGAGTTGGTTCCTTGGCTTTGAAATGGTTGATATTCCAAACTTCTAACATCTTGTGTGTATTGTAACCAGGCTTTGCCAAAAAAATACAAACGGGAAACGCTGACGAGTCGACTTTCCTCTCAGTGTTAACTGCTCTGAGATCGCTCGTCATTGTAACATGCCAAACAAGTGTCTAAGTACCGAGCCGAGGCTCCAAACAGTGAAAATCGTTCCCGAACGCCAAACATCATGCAAAATTAGCCGAAAGTCGGGGCAGAAACCGCCGCCGTCGCGCTAGGCAGTATCATTGGGTCTACTCTTATTAACTGATATTTCAGAAAGGAAAATCTCCGCATCAAGCAAAAAGAAAATGAAGATCGCCGGAAAATTCTGGCAAGAACATTAAAAAATACAAAATCGCATTCTAGTAGCGAACAAATCATTTGAAAGTACAGAGAAGGTTACAAATGTTAGAAATCACAATTTTTTTAAAAGTTACTAAAGCAGGCAAAATATCGCAAATTCATGACGGACGCCGCCAGTTAAGCTTCTTCGGAAATTGAACAATGCTTACATGTAGTCCCACATGTGTTACAATGGCTGTTGTAAAATGCCGTATTCTCATAACTCTAAGTTACGATTTTGTTGGCATTTCTGCCACTTGAAAGTGATCTAATTCAACACAAAGTGGTCACAGGACTGTAAGAAATTATTTTTCTGCAATTCTAACCCGATTTTTCGATAGATCATTGAAGTCAAAAGCTTGACGAACTGTGAGGCAGCTGGATGAAGCAGGCCTACAGTCACTGGTAGTGAAATCTCCCTCAGCTGTCGCGGAGTCAGAAGAAATTGCCAGATGTGGATGTCCGCATGTTTCACTGCTTGTCTAGCGTCTGGCTAAACTTGCCTGTTACCATGAGATATCCATTTAATTAAGTAACTGTGTGTAGGCCAAATTTCAAGTTTCAGTAATGGAGTGTTTTCTGGTCAGAAAACCATCAAGAAATTATTTTTAAGAAGATGCAACTATTATCATTTTATGCAAATTTTGGGGGATGAAATGCCTACCTACATGTGACATTGAAACTACTTCCTCTCATTTTCATGTTCCAAAACACTTTTAGTATACTGAATATCCCACAAACACCCACCAATTTAAATCTGAAACGAAATGTTTCCCAAATTAGCTTAGATTGCACCAATACGCTCTAGAACCGCTAGATAGCTTCCAGGCCCGTAAGCGGCCCTGGACCCCGGACCTACATGTGAACTTCGGCGTTACACTTTTTACTTTCAGGATTTTTCAAAAATTTTTTTTCGTCCAATCTTACTCTCACACACCCTCGATTATAGTTGGTAAGGCTACATGATACAAGGCATATCATGAATTTGGTTCGTAGGTATTAAACTCAGCAGAGGCAAACTGCGATGCAAAAAACTGATGATTACCTGAATCCTGAAAAAAGAATGGCTCTGGAAAACTGAAATGGCTCTGGTAAAATGAAAAAAATGGCTGCTGGTGATTTTCAAAAATGGCTCCCTAAAAATAAAAAGTAATTTCAACACTGATTGTAACCTCCTCCTTTCCCATATGGTTGCTGGTACCTTTGTCTTAGCATTTCAGCAATTGTGGTTATTAATTGAATGGAATATTGCAAACGTAAAATGCTTTTGCCACCTGTTCATTGAGTTGTTCCTTTGATTTCGAAGTTGTTGTTATTCCAAATTGCAACAAACAAAGTTTTGATTAGCCTTCTTTGGTGGAATTGGATTTGAATTACTTGTTTCCAGTTGTGAAGATTGTCTTTGCCCAGCAATAGGATGCATCAGGGTCACTCTTCTGCAATTGCCTCTCCAGGGTTTTGTATGTGCCTTTTAAGATGGTAACATGTCAAACCTACTAGATGACCACAGCCTAATACAGTGATATTCCTATTTTCTTTCTGTGTATTGTAGAAATTCCAGATGCTGTCGATCTCTTTCATTTTCCACACTGAAATGTGGAGGAAAAATTTGAAAAATTGTGTGAGAGGCACAAATATTGCATATACATTAAGTAGATGATAGATATCCTCTAGATTGGGTGGGAAGTGAATATGCTAATACTGTGGTACAGTCAATCAATATTTTACAAAAATATACATGCACTGAGGGCCTGTAGTTCAAATTATGGATTCCGAGGTGACAGGAGTAGCTTTATTTTCTGTCACTGATCAATCTTGAAACTCTCGATAGTGACAGAAGCATGTAGTTTTGCTGACAAGGTTTTTGACATATCTACTTTATGGTCTTCACTTCTGTGAAGGCAATCTTTTATTGATGTCTCTGACTTGTGGCCAGAAATAGTCATGATGTGACATAAGGCATAGCTGACATGGTCCAACCTGGAGATGCGTGTAGCTCTGAGGCTGTGATTAGTGTACTTAGGGTTGCAAAGGGTTGGAAACTTTCCGGGAATTTTGGAAAGTTTCCATGGAAAGTTTCGGGAATTTTCAGTTGGCTGAAAATTGGGGTAATTTTGGTAATTTTCATTTTTAGCGTATTAAATGGAAATTTATTTCATTTTTTGAAAATTTTATGAGTACTCTGTTGTATAGCACTTCTTCACATGAATGAAGTAGTTTTACCTTTCTTTTAGCTTGGCTGTGCCTTGCATAACAATAAATCGGCCCAAATGAGAGACTACACACATTACACATGTGTGGAAGATATGTACACTGTAGTCTCAAATGATGCTATCTGATCTTACAAATGTGTACTGTGCATCTGCATGAAGTGAAAAATTCCACTGAAATGTCTATTTTAATGAGTGGACTGTCCAACTTATTGCTACTTAATTCATTGGTTGAGTACACATAAGAGTGCATCAGGCTGGCATGTATCAGAAGTTTGGCTGGTTAAGCAGATTTTATGTGCATGTTGCAAACAAAGCCAAGTTAGAGATTTGAGAAATGTTTGTTTTAAATTTAATAAAGAAACATAAATCACTGTTTGACTTTACATTATTACATCATTACATCTCTTTTCTTCTTTGAGTTAGAGTAATGTTTTGATATCCTGACATTTCTGACATTACAGTAGATGAATGATAATTTTAGTTTTGACATTCAAATGTCTGAAAATACATGGTATGCAAAGTTACCGAAAGTTGCCGAAAATTCCCAATATTTCCGGAAAATTTCTGAAAATTCCCATGGAAATTTTCCACACTGAAAATTCCCGGGAATTTTGCAACCCTAAATGTACTTCTTACTGCATGCAGCCAGCATCTTCACATATCTTCGTTGTCATAGATTCTCATGTATTCTTTACAAGAGGAGCATTTGTCAAACCACACACTGTTGCCATCACTGCCTAATATAATACTGAATTGTTGGAGGTGGTGTTAACGGCGCGTATCAATCAATGCCCGATTATTCATGCCAATCAGTCGATCTCTTCTGAAACTCTATGGAAATTATCCAACAAAAATCCGGGGTTGTCACAACGACATAGATGGTGTTAGTTAAACGTCCTCCAGTTACCAGCATTCATAAGTGGCTTCCGCAATCACGTGTCAACCAGTGACAATGGTGCCGTTATAATTAGACAAATTGTTATTGGTTAAAAGAATGTGCATGATTATGACTGTTAATATGCGATATTAAGTGGGACATCGTCTCTATAATCCTGGGTTATAGAGATGGAAAAAGGAATAAATGTGTGCTTCACTTGATTAATTGATTGCAGCATGACATTCTGATGTCCACCACGGGACTGGATTCTTATTACCTTGACTTATTTTGTATGAATTACTTACCTTATCTGCAGTTAACTTTAAAATGCTAATAATCATATCATACTTACCTTGGACACTCTGAACCTGAAATAATTTGTCACTCTTACTAAATTCTTGAATAGTAATATTTTTATATACACTCCAGTTTGTTTCTTTAAAAGACCTTTTCGTTTTAATAATAATATTGTCATTTTGTAATGAAGAAAAATCAGTACGGTATCTGAAACGCAAGGGGAAATGGTCACTGCCAAAAATGTCCTCTAGAACCTGCCAAGTACAAAAAGAGGCCAGTTCTTTCTGAAATTGATAATATGGCTATTTATATACGGTGGCCCAGAAAGAATGCTACACCTACGATAGCTAATTTCTTCAACATCATCTGCAATATGTCATTGGTTTTTGTTTCAGCAATTAGAACATTCTTTTTCCATCAATATGATACGGTGATCATTGATTTTGAGTAATTTGTTTGGGTCCTGTGGCCATTTTTCCAAGACAATGTTGTTTCCCAAATTTGCCAATTATTCATCAGCGACGGTCATCTGAACGCCAAGATATTCTCGCGTCTCAGCATGCCATACCAGACAAACCGCGATGACAGTGGAGATGCAGCTCACGTCGTCTTCCTTATCAAAGCGAGGGCATTCCTGCCCTTTGTTTCGGTGGAGCTTATTCTATGGCACACCATAACGCGCTAATATTTCGGTGTTCTGATGATTGCTGGAGTTTCAAAAATAGCAAATTTAGGAAATTGCATTGCCTCAGAAAAAAAAAACCTAAGATCCAAACACCTCAATCAAAATTAATGATCATGGTATCATTTTGTTGGAAATAGAATTTTCTAACTCATGAAATAATCACCAATGACATTTTGTGAATGATTTTGAAGAAATAAGCAATCGCATGTGTAGCATTCTTTCTGGGCCACGCTGTATAGTGCAGCAGGTCGACCAAGAAGATGCTCATGACGCTGCAAGACATACACAGAAAAACATGATAATCACAAAAGATATACATAAGAAAGCCAGACAACTACATAATTTCTACATGTACATGAACCCAAAAGCACAGAAAAGCAGAAAGCCTAGCACCACTCATCACAACTCCCAGCTCCACCTGGATGAGGCCTGGTAATCTCTTGCTGCTCCGTTCTCTGACAATTAAGGGACACACCCAGTCGGCACACGACTCACAGGAGCCTTTGACTTTGAGACTACCAGGCTCCACACAGGCAGCCAATGAGAGTAATGGATGGTTACAAAAAAAAAAAATATTAGATAAGATTTCAAATTACATTGTATTTTATTGAAGAGAATACACAGTACTGGTTGATTACTTGCAGAACAACATCATTTTCACATCAGCTGCTTTCAAACCTTCTGTGAACAGATGGTATTCTAAAAATGTCACTGTAGTACGGAGAGAGTAGTTGAAAACAACAGAACACTTCGTTTTTGACAAATCTGCTACACAAATCCCCACTGCTGACAAAGTACTAACACAGAAATCAATACGTGGGACTATGCCATTCACACTGCAGCAACTGAGTTGACTCAGTCGGGTATTCAAACTGCCAATCCCTCAACTTTTTATTGCGTATGAAGTGAATTAGTCCTACATTATAATGCAAATGTAATTTACTCTCACCTAGAAACAAATGAAATGTGAAATTTTGATAAAAGATTTTCTATCATCAACCAGTACTGTGTATTCTCTTTAATTAATAATGTTATATTATATTAAATAAGTAAGTAAGTAAGTAAGGGAGTCAATAATGATAAAGTGTTGTGTACTTCAGTTTCTACAATTGTATTGTGTGTAATTAGCACAGGACAGTATTGTTTCAACGCCTCCAAGATTCTGAAAATCCCGTAGAGTTAATACAGGGCAAATCCGGTTTCCGCAGCCAGAGGGATAATCTGCAATCCTGATATTTAGAGCTCTCTGCTTTCTTCCCTTGTTTGTTATGCTCAGGTCAAATTCAATCCCGGTCCCAGATTGGCCCGGTCACTCAAGTTTGGCCCGCAGGAGGCCCAGTCCATGAGCACAGAGTACGGAGGTCTGGAGTGCGCTGTGGAGATAGTCAATGATATCGATAGCGCCATTAATCACATCCACAAATATGGCAGCTCACACACTGATGTCATAGTCACTAATAATGGTAAGTTGGGTGGAAGGATGGAGAGATTTTTACACTGTTTAATTGTGAACTGAATAATGATCTTAATGATAATGATGAGGATGATGATGATGGTGGTGTTCATGATGATGATTATGATGTTGATGATGATGATGACTTTGATGACATTGTCAATGATGATGATTATGAATAAAATGATGAAAATTGTGAGGATGATCATGACGAAGATGATAATCATTGATGATGAGATTATGAGAATAGTGCATTTGTATTACACGTACTACTATATCTTTTTGTTTAATCAATTCCAAAATGCTGAGGTGATAGTCTCCCGACTGTAAATGATTCATTTTTGTCTCGCCCGGACGTGTTCAGGAAGAGACTATGAAATCACTTTTCTGTATGTATGTAGTATTGTCTGCTCATTTTCCGTTAAATGTTTTCGTTAATGCACTGTAATGAAAGTGTTGCTTCAATTCAAACCACAAACTTGGTAACAATGATCACGTGCGTAGACAATGGGTATTGGGTCGTCATAAAGGTCTGCAGGGGTCATCCTGGGGTCTCTAGAGGTCAATTGTCATAGAATGTACTAGTTCTTAAAGTATTTGTTACTTCTCGCTATTTCCTTTTTTGCATCAATTATTGTTCACAACTTGGTACAAATATCCTTAGGTAATACCACATTAGTTGATGAGGATGTGAGGTCAAAGGTCATCTAGGGGTTCAAATAAGCTCAAAGTGGTATGAGGCCATGCGTAACATGCTCTCATTTCTTTAGTTCTGCAATCACTTTTTCACACTTGTACAAAGAATCATCGCAGTAATACACACATGATGTTGATGAGGATGATGATGTCAAAGGTCATACTAGGGGGTCTAAAAGGTCAAATGATATGAGTTATATTTACACTTGCTCTTCATTAACTTGTTTGTGCAATCAATTGTGTTGCACACTTGCGTACAAATTTGATCCTTTAGCGTAATAACCACATGTGTGTTGATGAGGATGATGAGGTCAAGGTCTTCTAGGGGTCAAAGGTCAAATGAGGGGGGGCGGGGGGTTACTGAGGCCATGCTTCATTTCTTATTTCTACATCAATTTGTTATTCACACTTAAGTACAAATGATCCTTGGGTGATACCGCCTGTGTGTTGGATGAGGATGATGAGGTCAAAGGTCATCTAGTGGTCAAAAAGGTTTTAAAATAATGTATTTCTGCCATCATATTTTTGCTTCCAGAAACTTGGGTATCTAAACAATCAGTCGTGGAAAATACCTATGTTCTGTTGTGAGTGATGGAGAGGTCAAAGAAGGTCATCTAGGGGTCAAAAGCGTCATATTGCATGTTTTATTGATTCGCGAAATCAGGCCGAGACTCGTGGTTTGTGAACACTTGTTTAGATTCATTTTGTGCCACAATTAATTTTTTGTATCTGTCAGAGTTTAGTGAAATGTGACAGGCTGATTGAGATGGTTTTTGATTTACAGGCAGCCAACATACAGGCCAAGCAACACATTGCACAAATTGCTGCTCAGAGATCAACGCCATACATTGCTCCAAGGCAAGAAATTCACAACACAAACAATTAATAGATTGTTCAGTGTAAAATCTAAATGATTAGCTTTTGGCAAAAATATTTGTTTTTAATTTTCTCATAAACTTAACATTGTTGATATCCTATCACAGGGCTCGACACTAGCACTTAGCCACTTGCCGGGGCTAAACGTAAAATTTCATGTCGGGTGCCCAATGTAAAAACTTCAAAATTGTTAACATTCACTGCCCAGTTGGGCAAGTGAAATTTTGATCATGAAATGAACAAAATATAGAAATCTTACCAAAACTGAAAAAAATATTTTGTGTTCAGTTAACTTAAATTACTAAATTTCATCATTATGTTATCTCTTTTTGCTCAATTTCAAAATTCATTGAATTCATAAATCATGCCTTTTGCAACCTCTGGAATTAAAATTATAAGAAACATCCAATGCTATAAAAAATGTCTTATTGGTTAAAAATTAGTGAGAAATAATTTGTAATGTTTTTGATTAAATTGTTTATTTTCGGGCAAGTAAATTATTCATTTGGGCAAGTAAAAATATGAAAGTGATAATTTTACTTGCCCAAAGGGCAAGTTTGAAAAAAAGCTAGTGTGGAGTCCTGCCTATCACATTTATCAAGATTAAATTGGTTTCAGACACACTATAATATGTTGATGATGATGATATTGATGATGTTGGTTATGATGATGAGGATGATGATGTTAATGATGTTGATTTTTGCTGCTGATGTTGATTATGATGATGATTGTGATGATGATAATGATGACGACAATGATAAAGATGTTGATGTTGGTGGAGATGATGATGATGATGATGATGATGATGACAATGATGGCAATGACAATTTACTACGTTTTATTATTGATAACTCTCACCCAGTGCTGATGACAACACTAGACTTTGCCACAGGTTGTAGTTGAAAATTTAAGAATAGTTTTAGCTCCTTTATCTGTAAGCAGTTGGACATATACAATATGTACCTTCTTGTTCCATTCAACAGTATTTCTCAATGAACTGTTTTTCGCCTTTTTTTACTCACAGAAATGACCGCTCAGCACTTCTTGAAGAATGTTGACAGTGCATGTGTATTCCACAACTCCAGCACACGATTTGCAGATGGATACCGATTTGGACTAGGTAACTGCTTGAATTTTTCCTCAAGGTTTTTCAACCAAGCTTAGTTGATCCATACCCAGGGAATATTTTGGCCACTTCCCTTGTGGCTTCTGTGGAATAGTTTGTTTCACTTTTAAATATTCTGGGAATTTCCCTTGTCGTTTTCTTACTGGCCACCTATTGAAAGCAGCCATCCTACCTACAATACCCACTGAAATATTCCCTCAGAGACAAGTTATGTATTTTACAAAAACTGTGTAAAAGGGCCACATTTTTCATTTCCCTTTGGTTGTCAGTATAGACAGGTTTGCATGTATTTTCATAATAATTATGAAACTAATGAGCTTAAATATTTCTTGTAAGGGTTTCAACCAATGGGGGGGGGGAACTATTGTTTTAACTCATTGCCTCTGAGATTCTTAAAATCCTGTAGAGGTAGGGGTGCATTCGGTTCCTGTGGCCAACGAGTTAACTTTTAACATAAAGTAGGCAAAATATTTCTAGACGTTCACCCACAAACTCTATGTACAAGAATGTTAACAGTGGAGTGTAGAACATGGCAATATGTGACCACCCAGCTTCAGACCCACAAAAAGCAGGCAAAAATGAATTTTCACTTTTCTACATTATTTTAAAAGGTATTCTCTAAGCATTAAAATGATAATACACGTTAAAATTAAACTATCCGACCAATTCAAAAAGGATTGGAAAAAGAGAGAGTTATGAGGTGCAGTTTCACAGAAGAGGGAGAAAAGAGGATTCAAAGATCAGATTCACTGAGATGCACCATGTAGAAGCACCTGTGTGAAAAAATAAGGTCCACAAAAACTGCTAATATCTCAGGTTTGGTTTGTTTTACCCCTAATCAGGCTGGGCTTTTTTGGCCGAGATCTCGGCCGTCGATCGCGCGAT
>JZLH01S0615924.1:0-11888 GCA_001188425.1 Eucidaris tribuloides
CTGTGAAGGTGGTAAAATTTCAATAGAAAGGAGATGGTCAAAGTCGGTAAGTGATTGAAAGATGTAAAGCAGTTGATCAAGAAGCATACGAGTGGTAAAGTTGACAACTACGTAAATGAGCGAGACTTAATTCGACTTATGATGTTCTGTCTATAATGATTGATAACCTCTATCCAGGCATATCAGCGGAGAATTTAAAAAACGAATATCAATGCTATAACCTTTAATTAATGAGATTATAATTTTTGCTACCAGAACAGAGTAGAGGGCCCCAACGCGGGCGGGATAAATGGCCCAAGATGTGGCACCTTCTCGCCCGGCAAGTACTCGCGGCCCCTGAAACCAATTACTCATGCTGAATGCTCACCGTTGGGTTTCGTCAGTGCATTGATCGCTTAACCACCTGTATATTTCCGTATGTCATCAAATATCCGCAAAAAATGTTTACATGTTATTGTTTATGAAACTGTTCCATGAACTATTTCTCTCATTAAATGAGTTTCTTATCGAAAAGTGTTGGTAAATCCACTAAGTGACCTTATGAGAAAAATAATTTCTTGTTCCAGTTATACACAGCGCTATGTAAAAATAATCACGTAATTGCACAACTATTTCCGTTTGTGCTTTGCGTAATTTTTTTTCAAAACTTTATTCTATAAACTCGAATGAAGTCGGTGGCCGATATACTGACATGTTAATAACTCACTTCAGTTAAGATCATTTCCAGCATTCATGTTGAGTGATCACGATTTCGGAAACCGGATAGAGTAGGCGCAACACTGTAAAACCCACCGCTTCAAAAAAGAAAATGCAAAAATACAAATAACAGTTAGCAAATATATCAATTAATTCTGAAAACGCATGAAATGGACATCGCGCGGCAGCCGCGCGCAGCGTGTGTGTGTGTGTGTGTGTGGCTCGGTGTAAAAAATGTCAAGGTAAATAATGTCAGAGGTAATAAATGTCAAGAGTAAAAAATGCCAGAGTAATAATGTCAGAGGTAATAATGTCAGAGATAAAACAAAATGTCAAGAGGTAAAAATGTCAAGAGGTTAATAATGCAGAGGTAATAATGTCAAAGGTAAAAATGTCATGAGGTAAATGTCAGAGTAATAAGCAGTGCAGAGGTAAAAAATGTCAGAGGTAAAAAATGTCAGAGGTAAATAATGTCAGAGGTAAATAATGTCAGAAGGGTAAAAATGCAGAGGTAAGAATGTCAGACGTAATAATTCAGAGGTAAAAAATATCAGAGGTAATATGTCAAGAGGTAAAGAAATGTCAGAGTAAAAATGTCAGGTAAAAATGTCAGAGGTAACATGTCAGAGGTAAGCAATGTCAGAGGGTAAAAATGTCAGAGGTAAAAATGTCAGAGGTAAAAATGTCAGAGGTAATAATGTCAGAGGTAATAATGTCAGAGGTAAAATGTCAGAGGTAAAATGTCAGAGGTAAAAATGTCAGAAGGTAAATAATGTCAGAGGTAAAGAATGTCAGTTGCAATAAAACTATAGAAACCCATGCACGTAGCATGTACAGAACCAGCACATCTACACTTGTTTCGCTTCTTTGTTTTGGGTATCCCACAACTCACAAGTAAAAAGGAATGAAGTCGTCATTGAGCTCTAATTGTTTTCCTGTACCCCGCTAAGTTTTATTGTAGGAAGTACAGGCTCATAAACGCCACAGTTTCCTTTGGCAAGCCGTCTTGTTGTTCGAACACACTTCCAAATTGTAATTATACTTTCGCTTAAACTAGTTTACAATTTGATTAAATACTGACCTTCAAAATTATATTTTACCCCACAACATTAGACCTTTATTAGCCTCACATTTATCCTCCTTTAATGTAGCTACCCGAACTTTGTATACACACATATTCAGAAAAATTGATTTTCGCAAAATAGATCATAGCGCAGGGCAGCGCAGGGTAAAAATCTTACGGAAGGAGCAAAAAATCTGTCGGGAAAATTTTGCTAACCCGCCAAAATTACTGGCGCTCATTACACGTAAAAACAGAAGTCCGGCAAGGGGGGGGGGGGGCAAGGGGCCGACGAACGATTTAAAGACCATTTTTTTATTGGGCCGCGCCAATTGTTTACGCTACGCAATATTATAAGCCAAACACATCCGACACAGCGGGCACGCGGATGCGACGAAGAACCAAATATTTGTAGCCCAGCCAAAAAAAAAAGTATCAAGGGCGGCTACCCTAACCGCTACCCCTGCCCCTCACCCCAGTCAGAGCCATATGAAGTTCCGCCCCTGCAAGCAAAGAAATTTTGCACCACCTTTTCTTGCTTCACAATGCCTGATTTTCTCAACTCTAGTTCGCACTTTCCCTAAGATGTGCAGCGCTCCCCGTTCCACCTCCCAAGATGTGCACCTCCCATGCCCAAACCAGCCCTACGCCTTGAAAATAACCATTCAAAATGAACATACGATGGGGAAGAGACTGTTTTTTAAACGGCTTTTGTAAAATCCCCGTTATTTTTATTACCGTAAAGATATAGGGGGCACCCTCGCTGCGCCCCCCCCACCCCGCCGGTGTTGGCAATGCAGCCGCGTTGACCATATACGAATTGGAACGAGGCAAGCTAAAAACTGTCAGAACCTGTAAAGTGCTGCGCTCTGTGGAATGTGCTAGGAGGCAGTTTAGGCTTTGTGATGTTAACAACGAACGAATAGGAATCTATACACTGCAATGACAGGGCGGTGTGTTCCCGCGGAAAAAAAACCTGTAAAGGGAAAACGTCACAAAGACATATATTTCGATTATTCAATTGGCTCTAATGGATGCGCAGGCCTATGGCCATAATAGATGTCCAGTGAATTATTTTTTTTCAGTAAGACAAAGGATAAGATTCTATGTCCGAATTACCTTGTTCCACGCCCAAAGGTCTGTGACTGGTGTTAAGGCCCCCATAACAGCGATCAATTTTTCTTCGATCAATTCAATTGATATCAAATTAATTGAAATAAATTATTTGACGAAAACATTGATCGTGTATGGGGCTTTGCGTGTACAGTGGGGGCCTTACAAGTGTGCAGTGTTGTAAACCCCTTTCGCAATTTTGCGGGATCCCAGATATGGCCGGAGTGTATCTCCAGTTTTCCGACGCCGTCCCACCACGCCCTTCCTCCGCGCCGAGCATGTAAATCACCCACTTAATAGAAAAAGCCTCCCGCTATATTAAAGTATAAAATGACAATATCCTGCTCTAAAATATGTGAAATATTGTTGAAAGGAAACTACCTACAAATAGTTTGGTGCATCGTCGACGACCGCTGCCACGCCCGCGTGTCGAGATAGTGTTTGGCTTGTAATTGATCCGATAAATTAAATGCGGCGGACAAAAAAAAATGGTTTTGATCGTCGTGGGCCCCGCTGCCCCGCCCCCCCCCCCCTCTCCCACCTTAGCTCGGAATGCTGTTTTAGCTTGTAAGTTAGGGCTTGTAAATTTTTTGTTTTGGGGTGGGCAAAATTTTCAACTGACATTTTTACCTCTGACATTTTACCTCTGACATTTTTACCTCTGACATTTTTACCGCTGACATTATTACCTCTGACATTATTACCTCTGACATTTTTATCTCTGGCATTTTTACCTCTGACATTTTTACCTCTGACATTATTACCTCTGACATTTTTACCTCTGACATTTTTACCTCTGACATTATTACCTCTGACATTTTTACCTGGCACCGTGTGGGTGTGGGGGGGGGGGGTGGGTGGGTGGGTGTGTGCATGCAGAAACTAGAAATGTCACTGAAGTGTACCCCGCCACATCAGGACCCTATTTTTCGCGCTAAAATGCCGTTACCAAGGCAACGCAATTTTTGACAAATTATTTAAAAATGTGTCACATTCCATGTGTTACACATCTTCACCCTAAGATCAATGTATGTGCCAAATTCCATGTGCAATGCTTGCAAAATGAGGAATTAGTTCGACCCACGATATTTACGGCTGATTTGACGTCATAATATACCGTTACCATGGCAACGCAGTGTCTGATACATTCGAAAATATGTGTTGCACATCTTCGCATCAAGAATAATGTGTGTGTCAAATTTCATTTTGTTTTGATAAAGTGTAATTAAAATATCGGCGTTTTGATTACCTTAACATAAAACCTAGCTTGTGTGGAATCAGTTTTGCCGTGTTTACGTCATTTTCTTACAAACCATTCGTGCCAAATTCCCTTTCCGATCTTGAATCTTCCAAACTTTCTCAGACACAGCAATATTTGCACAAAAACCGACATATTAATGCAACACAAATAATAATCACTACTTCTGTAAAATAACAGATGAACAAGTAGCCTAACGCTGATTGGGTAAACTTACTATTGTACGTCCTTCTGTGTACTCCGCGGCAGCCAATGAGGTTTGTCGATCCAAGCGCTTACCAACGCGTCGTATAACCACTTCTCTGATTGGTTCCCGGTAATAAACGGTGGCGGAAAGCTAGAAACGATCGTGGCATAAACATTTCATCAACACATTCCGAATAAATTTGAAAATTCATAACAAAAATGGTATTAATTTCATTACATAATATGCAAAGGAATAAACAGATGTATATCCCAGGTGATAATTCTAAAATTATGAAAGTTCTGAGTACGAAGATCCATTGAGTTTCAGTCTAAACTGGCAATGATCAGTGAGTAGCTGCTTTTTGGCCCTTCTTTTAAGATTATTGACCTGCTGATGACTGTGTCTTCAGACAAGCTCCTCCATTATGCCATATATCTTTGAAGAGTTTTCTAGTGAGGCATATGAAAGCAATAATTCTTAAAATCATAGGCTGCGTTCATTGGTTTAATTAACTTATGTTAAGAAAAATACCTTCCCCTATATATTCCTGAATATCCATCTCGTGCATGATTGCACAGTTGACCTTTGGTCTGCATATTATTGTAATTTACGAACCAACTTATAGCGGACCATTCTCTTCATACCTGTCAACGGGGGCGCTCTCGTGATTTCCTAGCCGATGAAAGACTTTAACATCCTGGAAAGTATTTCATGAGAAGATCTGTGACAAGATTGAGTTATTTGAGTTGGTCACTTCGCGACTGATTCCAGACATCTTGGTGAGCGCGGAAGATCACCGAGGTTAGGGCTAAGAATGAAGGTCGAACCTGATATTTTGAAGCGTGAAATCGACGTTGTATTTAGAAATCAAAAAGACAAGAGGAGGAGAGAAGAGAGGAGCGAGCCGAGGAGGAGAAGAAGAGCAAGAAGACAGAAGGAAGAAGAAAAAAGAGGAGAGAAGACAGAAAGAAGAAGAAAGAAGAAGAAGAAGATAGAAGAAGAAGAAGAAGAAGAAGAAAGAAGAAAGCAAAGAAGAAGAAGGAAGGAACAACAACAACACAAAATTACCTTGCTGCCACTCGCCATGGGATTCATACTCCTCGACATTGACTGTTCTGAATCAGATCGTCTTGGATCATCTGGTGGACTCTTATCATTGGGTTACTGCGTACGTCGCCGTGTGGACTTCTTGCACTTGCGTTCATCCAGCGTTGTGAGTAACTTAGTTTAATAATGTAGCAGTTACTGTATCTTAAGAGAGTAATTTAATTTACTGTGATTTGTGAAAGCTTAATTGTATCTTCATTTGTTTATTCAAGGGGAAATACCCCATATAATAAATTTTGTTGAATCAAATATTGGTATCATTTTGTTTCATCTTTTCGGTTGTGAATTGATCGTAACATCGTGAATATTAATCAATGCATGGTCTGTTGAGTGATATTTTCGAAATCCATATTGGTCTGATAATAGATTATTGTCGATTAAAAAGGTGTACAATCGGTTATAAATTTGTCTTTCAAGAATTTTTGAGAAGCAAGGAAGAACTGAAATTGGCCGGTAATTATTAAATTTATGTTTGTCATCTTGTTTTGAAAACGGGGACAACTTTAGCTATTTTAAGAGCAGAAGGTACTTTGGCAGTGGAAACTGAAAGGTTAAATATAAAGATAAATGGTTTAGAAAGTAAAATACTAGCAGCTTTTATAACGGATACATGGACGTCATCAAACCCGGGACTCGTATTATTCTTCAAATTACAAATCACATTTAAAATTTCACATTCGGTAACTCTATTAAGAAAAATAGTTTTATCGGAAATACTGGGTAAAAGGTCTGAGTATTTCATTGGGGGATCGATTATTGATTTGGACAAATTAGGTCCTATTTCGGTGAAGAAGGTATTAAATTTATCGGCAATTTCTTCCGGGTCATTAATCTTATTGTTGCCATCGATGAAGTGATCGGGAAATGTATTACTAGATTTGCCTAACAAAGAGTTAATTGTGGACCAAGTTTTTTTAATGTCATGTTTACAATTATTAAATTTATTGGAAAAATACGACTTTTTAGAAATCCTTATGAGAGATGTGAGTTTGTTACGAAATGCTTTATATTTTTGATGATTTTGGATGAGGAAGAAGATAAAGAAGACGAAAGAGGAGGAGGTGGGGAAGAAGCAGACAACATTGTTGTTGTTACATATATACAGTGCCAAATATGTTTCTACAAGACACAGAATAACAAAAAAAACATATTAAAGGTGACTTAGTGACATGATTGGGAACACTTGAAAATGCCTCAAGCACCAAATGAGTTGAAATATATACCAACTATACACTAGCAGGAGTGGATCTCTCACCTGGGAGGATTTGTCTGTAATTTGTTTACTTAAGGAGAATCAAGCATAACATAGGAGTATTTTAATTTTATCCGGGCACGATAAAAATAAGCCCCATACAGAGCCATACAGCAGGTTTCCCTGCTACGAGTGATATTGACATTGTTTATTTTAGAATGAATCAACGTTTGACTACAAGATATTCACAGGAGAATCCTTGCATAGTTTACTTGATTCTATAGTAGTTTCAGCCCAAGTTGAGGACTACCCCTAGTCATGTAATTTACCTTTAATATCAAGATAGAAATATTGTGTTCAATTTCTCCAGCTTTTGTATAATAAACACTATGCAGTGTTTTGAAAGTGCTAGAAGAGCGCAAGGGTACAGTTGTGTATACTAAATCACAAACTATTTCGTAATCTAATGTGCGGGCCACATCTACAAAAGTTTTTTTAGCAGTGTGGAAACACAAAAATTCACAAAAGGTGAAGAAATGCAAGCATGTGATATGTCACTGCCGGAACAGGCAATGGCGTCCCTGTTTGATCCATACTTTCAAAATTTTATTTAAAGGCAGTAGATCTCATTTGCAAACATCCCTGCAGACCAAGAAAAGATAACCCATGCCCTTAGGCTATTGATGAAGGGTATGTCTGTGAAATCTGGCTATCAGTTATCACCTATAGAATTTGTAAAATGCGAAGGAAAAACAATAGCTGTTTAGTGTACGTTCTATGGTAGGAATTTTTCTCTCGCGAGAAAAAAATTCAAATCAGAGTCTAACAGTCACTATAATTCCACTAAAACTGAGCTTCTAGCTCCTATATTTTGCTAAAGGTTTCCAGATGGCATTTTCTTCTACATAACATTGTATTTACACCATGTTGATTTTAAGCATGCAAAAGAGATGCCCTGCCTTTAAATTGACACGGACAAGGGTCGTGATGACAGACCTACATGTAGAAAAGAGTCAGGAGTCGACCCGAAATTGGAATAGGTTTGACCAGGAATTTGGTAGGGTTTGATCCGGATTTGTAGGGTGATCCTTATGAGGTCAAATTTGACTCGTTGGAGGCACGTATGACCCTTACAGACCCCTATCCAAGTCACTTTGATGTTAGTATTTTAGGAGTGTACAACTTGTCGTCTTCAAGACGGACCTCCACGTTCTCGCTTTTTCTCGTAACAAGGGTGTAAAGTATGATGCATCGATTCAATAACTCGTAAATTAGTATATGGCTCTAGTTTTTTCAAGATGTTCAAAAGTGTCGACCAGGAGTGAAAAAAATGACATTAATCATCAGAGACCACTGGAATTTACGATTTAACATCAGAAACCTTCAAATTTATTGAAAATAACAGAAACAGAGCTTAATCTTACTCATATTCCATGTTACATAGGCAGAAACATTTGTGATTTGAAAATTTTACAATAAATGAAGGTCGTAAGCCATGGTTCTTAGTGGAAACACGTTATATCCTTTTCACCATTTTTAGTACCACAAATGTAATTTGACACTTAAAAGATGACACTTAATTGTACGAGTTGTTACCTCACCTTTTGCGTCTGTGATATTTCCTGCAGCATGTTTGTAACCAGGTACAGTGGTACGTCACAGTTTCTGAAGTCGCCCCATTTCCCGGCACCGGTTTTACCAGGAGCTGTTTTATTGGGACAAAAATGACGAACTTAAATTTACAAATTATTGTGTGTTTAGGTTTGATGTTTATTCTATTAAGTCGGACATTATGAGTGAGGCAACTTTCATGACAGACAGTGCCATTATCATTACACTCTAAAAATATCCATTAGGTTGTCAACTTTCTCACAATAGCAGCACTAATTTTGATGCTCATCAGAACCACTTTGACGTAGGACAGGTTCTTGTGAGCACCATTTTTTTTCCGAATCGGTGTTGACAAGAATCGTTTGTCAGCTCCAAAAGGTTCTCATAACTCATTAGAACCCAAAACGGTTTTGCTATTGGGACAAAAATATTTCCGAAATGAACGGTTGCCAACAATTTAATGGACGCGTGTAATAGAATTAAAATTGTTTTTTTTTTTTCATTTGGTTCTCCGTTGATAATTTTGAATTTGTCAGCTTGTTCGTAAAAACGTAATATTCAATAAATACATAATATAAACAACATCTACTACATGTGCTTGCTTTGTGAAACACACCTGGAGGGCCGTCGTTGGATCTGCAACATATCGCTTCGCCACAATCGGTATTGGCGCCAGTCTGATACATCATGTCGATATGAAGGTCGGTGAGTTGAAGGATTCGAAGTGTCGGAGAGCCGGGCTAAATCGAGAAAACATGAAATATTATGATGTTTGAATTTAGCGACAAATCTGGAGCTAGTATGTGGTACTTTATGTGAAAGAGATTAGTAGTAGAAGTCGTCGTCGTAGTAGCAAAAGTAGTAGTAGTAGTAGTATAGCTACTAGCTAGTAGTAGCTCTCCTGACATTTTCTTTAGCAAGTATCTGTTGAGTTGATTCACAAAAATCTTTTTGAATTTGCCGGAAGAAAAACAAAACATGCATGAAAACTTTGCATAAATGTCTTGCCGGGAAAATATATATGTCATGTAAATTGTGAAAACTCCGGTGAGCGGAATTGTACCTGATTTTTTCCTTATGAAAACAAATTGAATTAAAAAAAACAGAATTCATTTCCTTCTCGACGGGTAAAAGCTATACATTCAATATAACCCAGGAGTCAAAGTCAATACTGCCAACATGTTTTCGGAAATATTGTGAGAGAAAAGAAACACGGTGTAATTCGCTTACTTTACCAGCATGCAGCATTCTAATCGCCGAGATAAATGATAACATGAATAATGAGCCCACCCCCTTCACTCCCTCGTCCTAGCAATTTCTGATAATTTCTCCTCACCTTTGGCGGTTGCACTGGAGTGACCGGTGGTTTGGGTATGTCCGGAAACGTTACGTTCCAATCCGAATTGTAATCGTAGGTCGTCGCGCACGATTCGCCGAAGATTGTCCCGCAGACTTGGTCAGGACTCAAATAGTGGCCCGTGAATACGCCGATTACTTCATCCTATAACCATTATAAGATGATTATATAACTCAAATTATTTAGAGTAAATATTCAACTATTAGCAACCAGGGGTATATCCAAGTTTTTTTTTTCCGGGGGTGGGTTCGTGAATATAATTTTTTGATATTTTCACAATGAAATAAATGCAAGATGTGAGAAGGCCCTCGGAAACAATGTCTTTCAAAAAATGTGGGCCTTTTGAATTTTGGGGGAGGGGGTCATACGACCATCGCGACCCCCCCCCCCTTGCATACACCCATCGCAACGTAATGTGCATTTACTAAAATTGACGGACTCGTGTGGGAAATGCATTTTTCGTGTATGTTTCGAATCTCTTAAAATCAAAATAATGAAATCCGCGGAGTAATAAACACAATAAACCACAAAAAACGGACAAATCTGTACAAAAACAATAAATCTAATTCTAAAATTATGAAAAATACATTAAAAACAATATCAAACGAGTCTTAATGATGTAAAATCATGTCTTTATGCAATATATCAAACAGAACAAAAATTATTCCTACAGCAATATTTTCAAGCGTTAGAGGCTTATTATTTGCATCTTACGTTATATGTTCTATTACATATGATTGGAGAAGGTAGCGCGGCGCGAGGGTAAAATCTTTGGGGGTGAAATCTGTCGGGAAAATATTCACACCCAAAAAAACAATTTCACAGCCAAATTCGCGGGCCAAATAACCGAAAACAAAGTCGCTGAGTGGGTGGGGGGGCGGCGGTCGGTCCTGTCGGCGCCCCGGTGTGGTCCTGCGGTCCGCTCTACACATCATACGCCTTAGCCCGTCAAACGATTGCGCATCCCGTGGCCACACTTTCTGCCGGCCGCGCTTCTACAAAACAAATAATGACTAGGCCTAGTTCCTCGGCCAAATAATCACCTGGAAAAGTCGACTCGGGGGGGGGGGTGCAGCGCCATGTGGATATGCGTGATTTTGGCAACGGAGAAATTGTATGCCACCAACACAATTTTGTTCGTGCGCCCCAAAAAAAATCGACGGGCCAAATAATAGCAAAATGCTCACACAGTGAAGAATTTTAGAGGTAAATTTTCGGAAAACTACTCAAATCCCCGTTATTTCATACTTTGAAAAAATCATGGGCGTTCCCCCCCCCCCCCGTTCCGCCTGGCGACCCGCCCCTTATCTGCGTAGCCGCCCGCCCATCATTCAAGAACGGCACAAGATGAAGTGGAACGCACGTGAGAGAAAATGGAAAAATTATGGAAACTGAGCGAAAATGCGGTATCAATTTTTGCACATTCAATTTTGGGCATGTCCAACGGCCTTCATTTCTATCTTTCACACAAGCCAGCTTCCACGTAGGCGATCAACATCAAACTCAAAAATTCGAAGTGAAGCAAGTGATTCTTTTTTGTCAGTTATAATTCAAAAGAAGAATATTGAAACCATCTAAATCTCAAAGATTTTTTTAAAATAAAGCATTTGAATAAAAGTTACAGCCTCCTGAACATATATGAACTTTGTGGTAAAAAAGAAGGGTTTTGGGTATAAATCACAAACTGAGAAAATAAATGAAGCTGATTCATAACATGTTGCTTTTTCTGCATTCATTAGGTAGCTATTCCAGTAAGTTTGATAAAACATTAAGAATTTTTCCAAATGCTTTTCGTATTTTCCCAATATTTCATTTTGAAAACTCCCGCGAAATATATCACGCGAGTCACAAAATAAGGTGATTTTTTTAAGATTACTAAAAAACTAGAGTTTCAGCTGGTGTTTGACATATAAGTGAAGAAGTGGTGGGAGTGTATCAAGAAAAGTATAAACATTTTCATTTGCCCTGCATAAGCCTACCTTGAAGAAAAAACAATCTCAAGAGTCACGCGAGTCACGCATGCTGCATGTCGGACAAGTCACAAACCAGAGTATAGATCAAAAACTGAGAAAATAAGTGAAGCTGATTGCTTTATCTGATTTCATTAGGTGGGCAATTCCGTGAATTATTGGACAAATCACAAATTATATAAATTGGTCTATCTCGAATCGTATTACATTTCAATAGTTTGAATGGGTATGAATCATGAAGAAACAATGGGGGACATCATTTCTACTCTAAATTTTACATCTTCAATAGCACCCTCTAGGAGAATCAGAACCATACATGAAATACCACATGTGGGAC
>JZLH01S0615924.1:27499-38427 GCA_001188425.1 Eucidaris tribuloides
CATAAAAATTTTGGCACCCTGAATACAAACTATGTCAATGCAATTATAAATTCCCAAATTGCATATTACTTTTGATATCCAGCTTGGGCGGCCGCGATTTGAGAAATTATCGTTAAAGGCCCGTTGCGTTCTCGGGTTCAAAGGTGTATTTTACGAATGAAAAATAGTGAAGCCCATAAATTCAAATCCTAGGGGGACGCGACCACAGAATTGTTTCTCCATTTCCTATTTGACAGCCAAAGAGGGCGCGTCCGTTACCCCACCCACTCGAATCGCCATATTTCATAATTCATGTGTTCCAGGTTCCGTACAATAATTTTAATCGAGGTCCAGTGCCACGGTTTGAGCGTCAAATCACATGCAGCAGGAGGTTGTAAACTACTGCAAAAAGGCTTAATAAAGGAAGTTGATTTGCAGTTACAATTTGGTAACCGTCACGAGATATTCCGGATATTCCCCGGACCATGCTAGGGCAGCGTCCAGTATTATTTGTAAAGGGTTGTTGACAGGTTAACCATGTGTTTTCTGAATATGGTGCTAAAAAATTCAGAGCAGAAAAGACGTGGACCCGTGAGTCAAACTCGAAGTCGTATAACATTTGTTTTCGAATAAAAAAACATAATAATAATAAGTACACGATTTACCCATGCTGGCAGGTCAAGGTCTCTGATAAGCGTTAAAAAGGAAGCCCTGAAGGAAAATTGCAGTTCAAAACACTTTATTCTTGCTCTTAAAATGGGGAATCTTTGATAACCAATCCAATTCTCCCATAGAGTGCTGTGTGGCAGAATTTCCATCAGCTGACAATATTGATGTGCCGATTAACGTCACATACTTGACGAGTACAGCATAACTGTATGAAGTTTTCTGTGTTCTACTTCATAGGGTACGGAATTTGTCTTATTCAAACACTGGCGGATATGTCAAAGTTTGACATTTTGAATGGGCTTCCACCAATGTCACATGATATGTCAGCAGGTATTTCACGTCGAAAAAAAAATACAGATACAAATTGACTCTGAAAACGGTTCCGTTGATGCCAGACCCAAAAAAGGGTCGGGTTTGACTTCAGAAATTGGTCAGATTTTACCCGGATTTAGTACGATGTAATCCTTCCGTTGGAATCAAATTTGATCTAGTTTTAGGTGATGTGACCATAACGACTCTTTCTTATTTTGACCTTCATACTCTCTTTAAGAATGACGTGAAAAATTTCACTCTTTAAGGAGCGGATTTGGAGGAACATGTGTGTTTTTCACTTATTTTGGATGGATTTCATTAACATTCGGGAAATCCCAATCGTTCACCGCGAAATTCACTCTATTTAAAATCCCCTCACTCAGACGTGACACATTTTCAATCTTTTTTACAGAGTACTCTTAAATGAGTAATTTATGGATTTATTTCAACCATTTGGGTGGCACTTTTGTAAGGCCGATGGTATCGGTAATCCTTTGATAATTTTATGGCCGTATCTATGTCCATACGAACAATAAGCTTGGTTCATTCATGTTCATGCTTTTAAGCAATCTACTCACTGGTTCTTAGTTTTCTTCCCCATAAAAAGTTGTTATTGCATTGATGCGGTATTTTTTTACAAGCGAAGAAGCGTCCGAATATGACAGGCGAAACGTCTATCGCGATTCAAACGCAAGCGGGGTTGAACTGATTTAAATAATCGTTCTCGGGATAGATGGTTCAATATAAAACAGGCCGATGAATCATCTGCACATAATATGATAAATTCTCCTGAGAAGTTTACGTGTGTGGTAAAAAAAAAAAAAACACTTAAAGTGCCAAAAAAATCTAATTTTATCAGTCGGTGACTTTTTTCCTACATTTCCTTACACAACATAGTTATTCCCATCGTGTTTCAAGTACAGGGAAAAGAGTTGTGCACTATTTTTTTCATGGCAGTCACAATCACGTAACCACAAATAGAGTTTCCTGTACAACTGTGAACGAACTTACATAGGGCAATGCTTATTGTTGTGAGTGTAGGTTACTTAGTTAATATTTGCCATATTACGCATTGATAAACAAACATTCAGCTGCAACTCATTAGGCCTACACACTGAGAAGTTATTTGCATCGCATTTCATCAAAAGAAAATAAAGACAAACGTGTTTTTACTAACATATGGCTACAAACAAACTTGACCAAATTTTTAGATTAGTTCTCACATATTTATCTATTAAAAACAAAAAAAAATAACAAAAACAAACATGAAATCCATGACGTCACAGAATGTCGCCCGACTTGGCAAATTATATGTTGACAAAGGAAACTTTCTGAGCATGTCAGCACCTAATTCTTACAAACAACAAAATCCACCTGACTGAAGCTGTGCTTAAAATAGGAAAGTTGTTGTGCCTATAATGATATCTGACTAAACATCTTTGACATCAATTTTTTTTTCCGTTATTCAATACTGGCTCACGCCATAATACAAAACAGCGGTTATACTCACAGGCCTGCGTGTGCGACGGTAACCTGCCGCAGCTCCGGTCATAGCCGGCTTGGTGACAGATGCGAGCAACGGCGCACTTTCTGCTTGATAAATTCAGTCCCTTGCTGTCTCCCGCCAAACCTGTGAAAGTTTGTGAAGATTGGCGATAGACGTCACACTACAGAATACGCAGGACGAGAAGACAGCGAACGAGCGAAGACAAACCTTGATCAAATCCATGGCCGAAATGATTGCCGCCAGATAAGGGATTCTGAAGTTACGCTTCATCACTTGAACATGCGGTTTTACTTTTTTGTCATGGTGTACCACGGAACTTCCTGGTGGTATAGTAGTTACACCCGATGGCGTTTGTTTTCTGTGATGAATTTTGCGGACGACAGTTCCCAGGTTCTTGAGCATTTGTTCTTGACAAGTCACGAATTGTAGCTCGTGGTGCTACCATTATTATTGTGCGCGATACCACATTTTTCATGAGCATTTAGAGCTTAAACATGATTACACCTTGGCGGTAGGTTAAATGCATTCGTAATGCCGTTCAGATTTCATCATGGCAGATTCATGATTCATAACTGCATGTTTTGTTGTGCCAGGTTCGGCTGTTTTCCCATGCTGTGCTTTCATGGTTTATACAATGTGAGTCAAAAACAAATTAACACAGAAAATTGTTTATTATGTTGATATTCAGTATGAACGATAACACTACTTGTGGTGTTTGTTTGTTTGTGTGTGTTGTGTGTGTGTGTGTGTGGTGTGTGTGTGCGTTGTGTGTGTGTGTGGTGTGTTGTGTGTGTGCTGGGTGTGTGTGTGTCGGTGCGTGTGTGCGTGTGTGCTGCGTGTGTTATGTGAGATGTGGTGTGTGTCGTGCGCGATCCCCGTTATTAAAAACGTGGAATATCCGTTTAAAAAATTGTCAAAATTTACCATCCTGCTTTATTCTATCTGACAGTGTTTAAATGCCGACAAATGAAACACGCCTAGTTAGAACCCAAATCGTAGACAGTTTATGCGTCACTGTAACTACGTTACAGATAAAAGATGACCCTTACAAAATGCAAGCCATGAGTAATACCCATGGTTTTGACCAAGTTATACCATGGTATTTTGGTAATACGCATTACTGCCATGGTATTCCCATTGTTTGAGATTGTTCATTTATTATAAGCGGTCGTACATGAATACAGTTCAGCGGCATAAAATTCTGCAACACAGCAGGTCTATGAGAAGAAAACTAGAATGTCAGTCAATGATTTTCACTTTTTAAAAGCACTTAATGATCGTTTTGAACTGCCAATTTTTTTCACCCTCATTTTTAGCACTATCACAGGACACTGAGCCACAAGAATCATGTATAGCCCTCACTCGATTTTTTTTTTACTATTATAAAATGCCTTTAATTAAATCAATGTGACTCTCGCAACAATTGCTGCCTGTTCATCCAAGCGTAACACAATAGCAACGACCAATGATACCAAATGATTCAAGAAAGAGACGATCTTTAAAAACATCTATAACAATTCGTTATATACCTGATTTTAAATATTTAGCCATTTTCTTGGTTGTTATTTTTTTTTACTCATACTGTACACGCCACTTCTTCAGATGAGTGCGTCCTAACAGCTCGTGGCTGCGGATTCACTGAACGGAATCGTTTAAACAACCGATTTGGATAGTCAGTGCGTCTGGTCTAAATGTTTCCTGGGCCTTTTCATTAAAGCTGCTTCGTAGGTTACGCATGACTTACGAACAGACTGAAAATGAACTGCCAAGTAAAATGGCCAACAGTGTTTCATGTAATTTTCAAGAAAGATCGTTTGTCATTAGATTTTGCACTAAAATAAAGTTTGCTTTAAAATGCTTGTAATTGTTGGTTACGAGAAAATTAATGTTAATCTTTGTTTGCCAAATTTGAATAATAAATCTTCATAGTTGCGAAGAATCAATTTGCCTTGCCATATTTTAAGTCATTCGTAAAGTCTGCGTAACTTACGAAACAGCACTGAAACGGGCCCTGTCGGGTGCCGTTGTCAGGTGCGGGTGTGTGAATTAATTATGCAGGACAGATTCCAAACATCTGAAATGTACCGACCGAAACAGCCGCTGAACTGAAATAGCTGATCGTTCACCCTAGAAGAGGAAATATCTGTAAAAATTCGAATTTGCATTTATCTAGTATATTTTCGATTGCGGAAAGTACACAACAGATGCAGAGAAAAAGCAAATTCTTTATAACATATGCGACAACACATCCGACGGAAACATGGTCGCGTACATGATACATAACAAGAATATTTATTACTAATAAAGAAGTTACAGTGCGGTGTCCAGAGATTTTATATAAAGGGGCGCAAGCGGCGAGGAGTTGTGCAGGGGATATCCCTCCACCGGTAAGCGACTTTAACAATAAAAAAACTCATGTTTCAAAGTCCCATTTCAGAGCCACTTTTTATTGGAATAACATTAACTTAAACAGTGGTCGTAGGAAAGTCTTTTTGACGTGGAAAGGGGAGGGATTATCCCTTGTTCGCTTCAATCATATATGTGTATGTGTGTATGTTTATAAACAGGGCCTCGTCGCCTTTTGCGACCGGGCGCCAGAAAACTTGATTTTGACTTTCCTAATAAACGCTATTTCTGGTCTATTTTCACCTTTAAAATCTGCACCAAATTAGTGGTGCGTTTTAACTAGGAAAGTCGGGGTTTGATCATCATCACATAATATACTTAACTACTCTTGGAAACCGTAGGCGGGAGGGGGAGTTTGTTCACCATCACCACCTCAAAACAAGTGATATCCCCCCACTCCCCCCTCCCGCTATCTACGCCCTGACTTAAACATTGTTATTCATGATTGAATAAAAACTCTGCGGGTGGCCGGTTACTTAGATTTAAGTCCGAACTTAAAACTCGTCGCTGATTGGCTGATTCATGAGTTAAGAATGACTTAAGTTCGACTTAGCGTACGTGAAAGACGCCCCGGATTGTTGGTATGTAAATAGAAAAAAAAAATGAGGAAAATAGTACCTCTTATTTAGTGACGATTGGATATTGACTCTGAGCGTCATGCATTTAATCAATGTCAGGCGCCATCATTTAACCATTGATAGTGATCCAGCCAGCTGCAGTTATTTGCGTGGAAATATTATCATAATGGTGCGATGTTATGTACATTGATTTATGTGTTTTGCTAAAAAAAATATTGTAATGACAAATATCGTTAATTACTTGATCATTATTATAGTGAACTTCAACTTAAAACACAGATCAAACTTCAATTCATGAAATACAAAACCAGCTGAATTTCAATGAAGCATTTTTTCAAAACGTTTAGGTTTGGGACGATTACCCTAACCGAACTAGGATTGGCCATCCCAAATAATTCAGTTTACTTACTGACATATTGTCAACGGATTCTTCGAAGGAATAGGCAAAATTAACTGTATAATGAACGTCGTCTCGTTGTTGTTATTTTGTTTTATTTTGTTGTTGTTGGCTTCTAAACAGGGAGTTGTATATCGATTAAAATTGAGATGGTCACCTATCTAGATAGAAACAATATCTTTGAAAGCATCAGCCTTCAAATTACTGGCATTTTCAGATTTTCCCACAAAGAAAGGAGAAATTATCTACCGTAGTTTAATTTAAACTCGAATCGATTCTTTTTTCTTTTAATAAGGCTACGTTCCAGTTTATGGATGATTGTAATAAACTCTTTCTTCATTAGTCAAGAACACTGAAACGGTTACCGCAGGGCTACTGTATGTTTTGATGATCCTATTTCGTCGTGCGCCTGCAAAAAAGGCCGTTAGCACCATGTGCGTGGCTTTTTCACGCACACAAATGCCACACGAAAAAATATTTTGCCCTTCATTATCCAGGAGAATTGATGTATTCTGTATTCATTCGATAGGGGGTTCTTTTATATTGGGAATTTTTGGTCAGTAGTTGTCATTTAGAGCAGTTTGGAAGAACAGTGCATTTGGCAGAGGGTTAAAACGGTAACGATGTGTCCTCCCATAGCAAAGACACGTACTGTAAACGTGGGTGCGCGCATAGCGGAATTTTACGTTGGTTTCACAAAAATTGCGCTAAATTAAAACTACAAACCAAAATGGATGATCTTGATGTCATCGTATATTGCAAAAGAATAGTCTGTCAGAAAGATGAAAATATATAAGGATGAACACTTTACCTTCAGTTGGAAGATAACTGTAACGCACCGTTCCGTTCTTTTGGACACCTGATAAACCCTCGATCGAATTGAAAAGGGGGATGCCCGAAACTGAACCTATTATTATATAGTACTTCGACGTGAACATTTAGTACAAACAATACGGGAGCTCAGACGCGAGCTGGAAGACAAATAATAAGGTTGCCATGTATGAGTAGGTGCATATAATGTAACATTGCATACTGAGTAGAACAGCACAAACATGACTTCTTGTATCTATCCCTTTATTCTTAAAGTGCATTACCAGTATAAATAGTGGTCTGGATCAGTTTGTCAAATGTTATAATTATGTACATACTCACTACAGACATTTGCTTTACATTATTGTGATGTTTAACTGTATGAACAATTCAAATTTCTGAAAGTCACGAGGTAACATGTTCAGTAAGATTGCAAATGTTGGAATTAAGTCTGTGCTCAAATTGTATTTTTTTTACATAAAAAACATGTGACTACTGACTAAATAAAGGCAAGTGTAAACCAGTGCGTCGTAAGCTGGGGCTATACGGCAGGTAACGTACCCTCTCTACCCCCCGGGCGTCGGGGAAGTAAAGTCGGTCACTTGCAATTCTGTACAGGTAATAACTGAGATTGACAGTCTGAGCCGTTGATCGGTAAGATTTGTTTCTTTTGCTTGTTGACTTGTCGTCCATAATCGGTACACGAATGAGGACTTTGTCTGCGTACCCCCCCCCCCCCGACAGGGCCGGCTCCCAGCAGGCAGGGCGGCGTTCGCCCCTTTTTTCAAAGTAAGCCAAATAACAGGGTTTTACAGTTTAATGAATTACTGTTCCCCCCCCCCTTATTGTGCTTCAGTATGGCTTAGTATTTTTTTTTCTTTTTTGGCGACTAAAAATGATTTGATCATCGTCGGCCTCCAGACCCCCTTTGTTCGAATGCAGGCGTAGCACGCGGGGGCCTGGGGCGGCACGTCGCAAAAACAAAAACAAAAAATGTATACGCCCCAAAAAATTTTGGTGCCCTCTACAAATTTACGCCCCCCCCCCTTGCCCCCCTGCTGAAAAAAATCCTAACTACGCACTTGGTCGAATTGACGTTTGGCTTGTAATTTGGTATAGTAAAAGAAATTGGCGTGGCAAAAAAATGTTTTTCGGTCGCCGTCGCCCCGCTTTCGGGCATGATGTTCGCTTGTAATATGGCAGGTAATTTTTTTGGCGGGTAAAATTTTCCTACAGATTTTTCGCCTTCTCCTGGATTTTTCCCTGGCACCGCCCTGTCCCCCCCCCCCCCATTAGAACGTTCTAGCAACGCCCCTGTCGAAACTGAGTTATCCATACAAAATATGTCATAAGTCATCGATGTTTGTTTACGTGCGATCTAACAAGTAATAATTAAGATGATTTAACCGGATGATATGAAAGATAATAGGATTTGTTGAGGGGTGCCAATATGTATGTTTAGGCATATTTACCACGTAATTATAGCTATTTAAAATGCATGCCAAAGCTCGTTACTTCTAACCTTGTTCTAACACATGCAGAGTCTTGCCAGACATACTATGAGCGCAATCAAAATTACCCGATATGTTACATGTCTCCACACTCTACGATTAAAGGAACAAGTTCATCCGCCTCTTCTTCTTTTTTTTTTTGGGGGGGGGGGTGAGGGGGTCTGATTGAGAAAAGTTGCAGTAATCTATCTCGCATTATCCATTTATATCTCGAAAGTGTTTTTAAGTGTGTTTTTTTGATATCTGTATGTGATAGTACTGAAGTGTTCTCACGTGCAATTGACGATCACGTGAACGTCTGCAAAGAATAACTTCAAAATGGGTCCACTGGCCAATATGTATTATTGTGTGCAGAGGCATAGTCATGGGTTAACACGCCGACACTGCTTCACAAAATGTCCGGCGCCCCGAATGTTCCGTAAATTCCAATAGTATACTGCCCCCATGACAAAAGGGCATAACTGACTTTTTTTTTCTTCAAAACTGAGTTATATAGTGTAGGGGGCTCAGTACATCATGTTAAACATGCAGAACAATAAAATATTAATTAGAAGTGTCCCTTCATAATCCGCTTGTTAAAAGGACACTGATAGGGCTTTATGTGTTGTACAAAATACATTTTGCTCAATATCTCCAAAACACCAAAATGTCAGTTTTGCCCTTTTGTCATGGGGGGGGGGCAGCATATGCTTAGACACCAGTAGCATCAGAATGGGGGTCATCCCTAGCGCTGCCCTTACCTTGCCCCACCCTTCCGAGTCCCCGTAACCGTTAAAGAGCATAACATCGTCTATCCCCTAACCCTATACTCCCAACTGATGGTCGCGTGCATAGCAAGATAGAAAACAATGAAACCCAAATTCAATCCTAACAGTCAATAATGTATATATCATAACACTGATTTAATAAATGTCATGTGGTATATTGGTCGCACATATTTGGAATCGGGTGATGTTCAACAATCAGCAATCAATAAAACACGTCAGATTTTTTCTAATTACTCGAGTTTGATTAACATTATAATTAGATGTAAATGGAAATGAACCATAAAACGTTTTCAGTGCATATGGTCTGATGTATTTTAATTAAGTTATCTCTCACCGTTCAAAGTCTAATATCTCGCAGAAACATGCGATATTGAATGAAATGGTGACAAGGAAGAAGTAAGGGTCAATCATTGGGCCCAGTCTCACCCTGCCTTGAAATACACCCACACAGACATAAACGCACTCGCACACACAACCTTAAAATTGGTACGTTGTGGGGTACCCCACTGTTCTCTCTATAATTAAATCACTTCCACAGCGTCGTTATTTACTCCCACAACGCTGACGGAATAAAGGCCACCGTTGTGTTCTATTGTTCATGTATACCCCACAAAGTACCGGTTGTAAGCCCACACTCGCGCACACACACACACATCCTCACACACACACACACACCCACACACACACACACACACACACACACACACACACACACACACACACACACACACACACACACACACACACACACACACACACACACACACACACACACACACACACACACACACACACACACACACACACATACTCTCAAGAAAAACGCTACCAAAATCACCGTCTCCAAGAGAGGACTTTATGATCACATGTGAGACACGCTGTTATATTAACACATTTTTGGAAACAGTCGTGTGAGTATAACGACGCCATGCGGATGAACTTTCTTACTGCACTCGTCAAGTCGGTCGGGCAAAGCTCACTTGCTTAAATAGAACAGCATGAATTATATTCTACCAACTAAATAAATGCCGACGAACTGTTTATCTGGCAGTTACGATATCCAGGCCTGTGTATAAAAATGTTGTTATCAGATGTAAAGCGTTCATAAATCTGAACTTCGCTTCGTGACCGCCGCCATATCTGAAAATTATTCGACGAGGTAAGTAACTGACATTATTTAGACAAGATTATTATGGTTTCATGATGAGTGTTGTATTGCTTCTCGGAGATTCGTTTTAGTGAATACATATAGAAGTGCAGTACCGTCAAAAGGGAGGAGTAAATGTATTTTTTTCAGATCCTTTAATCCTTCGCTGCTACATGTATTTTATGCCTATTAAGGGAACAATCGTATAATTATTTTTCACGTTAACCCCAGTTCTAAGTGGTTAGAAAGACAGTAATACATTAAAATGTGTTTGAAATAATTAATGTGTAGACCGTGAAATAGTTTGTGTGAATTGTGTCATTGGAGAAATTGAAGACAATATTGGAAGAGCAACAATTAAATATTACGAGAGCCCCCTCCCCTTCATCTCTGTGTAAATGGAATGGCGTTGTCTCATCTGAATATGTTTTGAGAGAAAAAAATGGAACATTGTCGTCTTCAAAATTCAAGATGAAGGTCATGTAGCTCACATAGTTATACTTGGGTTTATTATAAATTTTCCCAATCAAACTAGGCCCTACTAATAACATGGGAATCTATCAAGTGGGAGGGGGAGGAACACTCTATTGGCAGTCGCAGTTGTCACCTGGCCCTACCCCCCCCCGAATTAGAAGTCCTGAGAGCATTTTGCGCCATGACAAAGTAACCTAAGAAGCCTCATCCGATGTACTTAAATCTTGTCGCTAAAAAAAGGGAAAGACCAATGGACTTTCGAGTTACTTTCTCCCTCTTTCTTGGTATGGGGGTGGTGTCCGTATTGTGACGATCATTCACCAGGTACCCACGAAGATGTTCGCCCTCTCTCTCGCATCGCGAATCCTGCG
>JZLH01S0615924.1:40646-53267 GCA_001188425.1 Eucidaris tribuloides
CCAATTCTTTTTTCAGGGCTTCATTTTAAGACCGTATCAGAGATGTTCTTTTGTTTTACAAGTGTTTTCCCCTTTTACTTCATCACATTTCGCGATAGGATGAAGTTATCGACGTAGCCACGCTACACTATCTGAGTCCCCGACAAGTCTGCGGGACGTTACTGGGGGATCCTGTGCCACGCCTACGACCCCACTTCGAATTGGAACGTCACCTTTCCGAACATTCCAAACCACCGGTCACCCCGTGTTAACCGCAAAGTGAGTGAAAGCATGGAGATATGTAGAAGAGCCTCCATGGTGAAAATAAACTACCAAAAACTAATACACAACAATTGATATCATCTGTTGGTATGCCAAAACAAGTGTGGTGTGTGTGTGTGTGTGTGTGTGTGTGTGTGTGTGTGTGTGTGTGTGTGTGTGTGTGTGTGTGTGTGTGTGTGTGTGTGTGTGTGTGTGTGTGTGTGTGTGTGTGTGTGTGTGTGTGTGTGTGTGTGTGTGTGTGTGTGTGTGTGTGTGTGTGTGTGTGTGTGTGTGTGTGTGTGTGTGTGTGGGTGCGTTTATATCTGTGTGGGTGTGATTCAAAGGAGCGTGTGTGTGCCATTTTTCGTTAGAACAAATCAGGTTCATGACCCGATGTGTAGAACTATTGAAAGAGTTCTATACGCACTGATATTCTTTACAAAGATAATCTCCAACCATCTCATTTGTTATTTTAGTTTAACATGTATGATTTCAGTAAGATATTGATTACTTGTAATGTAGTAAAATTGTATGTAATGGCCGCTTTTCATCTATTTGATGGCACCACCAGGCCTTGAATTTATGAATAAAAAAATAAAAAAAAGTCAATAATTGCATTAAAATACGTCTCTATAAAAAGTCACCAATTCCCATACCATGCACAGGTCAGCGCACTTTTAGGACTATTTCCTTGTCGGAAATGGCTAAATAGGCTGTAGTGTAAACTTAAACAAATACCTTAAAACCCAAGTATGGTAAATGTGAACAATTTAACGTTTTGTTATTGTGTGAGTTTTCGTTAAGATAGACCTATATATTGTCTATTAATGCCCTGAAAATCACAAAAAAAATACTTTGTGAAAGATTAGTGAAAAGGTGTTTTTTTCGATCCAAAATATATTTCGACTTTAAAGGAGTTTTCATTGCCTTTCAGCTTCAGATTAATACAGAGTAAATATGCCTTATCCACTGTCACACCATACACTGCTGAATTTGTTGATGAATTTTCTTGTTTAAGAACGTGTGGATGCCAATGGAAATATGTAATGACAATTTATAAATGTTAACTTGTAAAAGCAACACGCAAGCTCAACATGTTTTCGGGTTATTTATGGAAATGTATAATGCAAATACTACGTCTGTTTGTGAGTGTCGATGGCATTCTTAATAAAACTTATAGATGTATTTCTTGCGTACATGGTAAATGATGAGATCATTTTATGTCATATTGGTTTGATGATAGCGCCAGTTACTTTATCGATCGTGATCACATTTCTGTTTAAAAAAAGTTAAACTTTTCGAGCTGACTACATGGCTCTATTTCTTCTCCATTTTCTTCATCTTTCCTCCTTTTCTTTCCTTTCTTTTTTTTTCAAAATTTCTTTTTTCCCTTTCCTCCTTCTTTTCTTTCTCCCTTCTATTCTATTATGCCTTTTGCCTTCCTTTCTTTCTTTCTTTCCTTCCTCCTTTCTTTCTTTCTTTCTTTTTTCTGTCTGTCTCTCTTTCATTCATTCATTCATTCATACATACATTTATTTATTCTATTTTCCTTTCTTCTGTCCTGTAATCGTTATTCGTTCAGCCCGGTTCTCCGACTTTGAAGATTCTTCACATCACCGATTTACATATCGATCGCATGTACGAAATCGGATCGAATGCTGAGTGCGGGGAACCATTGTGTTGCCGATCCAATGATGGTCCACCAGGTAGGAATGTATTTGTATTTATTTTATCAGTGGGTAATCATTTGTTTATGTTTTAGTAATTCACTGTAATAATGCTAAACACTATGATAAACACTTTTCTGTAACACTTTATAAACACGAACACGTTTAATATAAAATCAAAAACGCGTTTAGGTGATTGGGTGTTAAAAATCATAAACGCGTCAACAGACATTTTTATTAACACCTAAACACTTGAGTGTTTAGATCTCCGCAAAAAGGTTTGTGGACGCGTTTATGATTTTCAACACCTAAACGTGTTTATGAAACTTGTTCAAGTGTTTATGAAGTGTTGCAGAAATAATCACGAAATTTTGATAAAGGTGATACACAGAATTTCTAATTTCTAAAGTGTTTATATAGTGTTACAGAAAAGTGATTCTAAGAGTGTTTATTACTTTTACAGTGTATAAATATACATATGTATTTCGTCAATTAATCAGATAACATTTTTTTCCATTTTTTCTTATCTATTTCATTTAATCTTAGTAACTTATTATTTTATTTGATAAGTTAATAAGTTAGTGAGTTGGTTGGTTAGTTGGTTCAGTAGGCAAGCACGCTGTGATTTTTTTTTCATATTTCTTGATTCTCATGATGGCTTTATGAGTCAACAATTATGTGAAAAGATCATTATCTAAATTACACGTGCCATACATTTTTATCTAGTATTGAAAGGGCATGACGTACCATTAAGATGAAATTAGTTGTCTAGTTGTTAAGATACAACAAATCTGTATTACAAAAATAAAGGCAGGTGTAGATGCATAATTATGATCTTAAAATATTGCCAGAATTTACTGCATTTATTGTGAATGTAAATTACCGTAACCCATGCAGTATCCAACAACAGTTTAATTAGTGTGGAAAAATGCAGTAATATACATGTATATACATACTGTAAAGATGACAGTATTAAAGTTTGCAAATAAATCAGTGCAAATTCATACAGCAGATAATATACAATTTATTTTATAGCTCCAGGAGTCCCAGGCGCCGGGAAATGGGGCGATTTTAGAACTTGCGACACGCCCATCAAGTTAATGGACAATATGTTACAATATATCGCACAAAATCACAAGGTGAGATAGATATACAGTGCACTCTCGTTATAAAGAAGTCCTTGGGACCCATAACATTTGTTCTTTTTAATGAAATTTCTTTATATCAGGATTTCAAAAACAATACAATACAAAGGAAATCCAAGATATGGGACCAGAGATTTTACTTCTTATAACGAGAGTGCACTGTATCACATATGGTACAAAGAAATGGATACTTGAAGTTAAATTGATAGATGAATGGATGGATGAATAGAAAGATAGATAGACAGATGGATAGATAGATAGATAGATAGATAGATAGATAGATTGATGACAAATAGACATAGCTAAGTACAGAGGAAATAGAGATAAAGATAGATTGACAGATAGAGAAAAATACAGATATAAAGATAAATAGATAAATAGATAAATAAATAGACAGATGCATGTAGATAGATAGATAGATAGATAAATAGATAAATAGATAGATAAATAGATAGATAGATAGATAGATAGATAGATAGATAGATAGATAGATAGATAGATAGATGGATAGATAGATAGATATAGGTAGATAGATAGAAGATAGATGGGTAGATAGATAGATATAGATAGATAGATAGATAGATAGATAGATATATAGATAGATAGATAGATAGATAGATAGATAGATAGATAGATAGATAGATAGATAGACGGGTAGATAGATAGATGGGTAGATAGATAGATAGATAGATAGATAGATAGATAGATAGATAGATAGATAGATTATCTTCGGTAGATGAGAAATTACAAAAAGTAAGTCTTTTAAACCGGATCCTCGGGATTGTAATGTACAAGTTTTCGATCTTAGGTATTACAAATTACTGCTAAGGTTATATGCAAATTCAGTAAATTCCCATTTAGTGTATAAGAGGAGTACATGGAATGAGAAGTTCTGAACGAGGTATAATCTGGTAGTTGTTGATGCAACAGACATATTTTAACAATATGTGTGTGTAATTGTCGACTTTACCTAGTCATCAGTCAGGAATAAATGTAATTCGATTCTTCGTGAATATCAAGTGATGATTGTCTTGAATTCAAGATAGTTTCATTTTGTTTATATTGTAGATGATGAATTGCTAAGTGTACCAGGGTTGTGAAAGATTTGTTAAAGAAATATAATAATCATTCGACATTAGGTGATAATAGTCTTTGTGTTGGTGTCGAGTGTTAGTATTGATTAGATACTAACACTCGACACCAACACCAACACCTAAATCTGGTAGGTGTTGTTGGTGTAACACACAAATTTTAACAACGTGTGTGTAATTGTCGACTTTACCTAATCAACAAGAATACATCTAATTTGGTTGTTTGTGAATACCTTGAAAATGATTGTCTGGCATTCAAGATAGTTAAAATTTGGATATGTTGTAGATATTGATTGCTAGGTGAACAGGTATATGTAAGATTTGTTAAAGAAATATAATTTGACATTGGGTGATATCAGACTTGGTGTTGGTGTCGAGTGTTAGAGTCAAATCAAAACTAACACTCGACACCAACGCCAAGTCTGAAATCGCCCATTGACTAGTGGTTGCTCATGACAATACGACAACTAGTGAATATCTTTTGAATAACACGTCTTTCAGATTGATTTCATTTATGTTACCGGTGACCTACCTGCTCACAACGTCTGGAATCAGACTCGAAGTGATCAGATCGGAGCTATCAACCTGGTTACTGATCTTCTGATGAAGTATCTGCCGAATGTCAAAGCCTACCCGTCCCTCGGAAATCATGAGAGTGCACCCGTAAACAGGTGAGGAAGATAAGAGGTCATCTTTATTCCCTTCTATATTCCCCAAAATGTGCGATGATGTTGATTTGGGGATTGGTGACTTATGAGATCATCAGAATTCGGACTAGTAATGTGAACATGAAGCGTGATGATACAGATATGGTAATAGAAAAGGGGAAGTAAAATTTATATTTTCCAAATTAATGCAATTATATCAACACTTTAGTGGCGGATGATGATGTAAAAGGGACAATAACGATGATGATGAAGGTTGTGGAGGAATGGAAGGAGGAGCAGGAGGATGTGAGGTGGGTTTATGCATTGGTGGTGGTGGTGATGGTAGTTGTGATAGTGGTGACGGTGGTGGTGATGATGGTGATGATGCTAATAATGGTGGTGGTGGTGGTGATGGTAATGGTGGTGATGATGGTGGTGGTGATGGTGATGGTGATGGTGATGGTGATGGTGATGGTGGTGATGATGGTGTGGTGATGGTGATGATGATGATGATGATGATGGTGATGGTGATGGTGATGATGGTGATGGTGATGGTGATGGTGATGGTGATGGTGTGTGATGGTGATGGTGATGGTGATGGTGATGGTGATGGTGATGGTGATGGTGATGGTGATGGTGGTGATGATGATGATGATGATGATGGTGATGGTGATGGTGATGGTGATGGTGATGGTGATGATGATGATGATGATGATGATGGTGATGGTGATAGTGATGGTGATGGTTATGTGATCGTGATCGTGGTCATGGCAGAGTGGTAGTGGATGTGGTGGTGGGGTAGTAAGTAGATGTTGTTCCGGTTGTAGTGGTGACGATTTCGACGATGGCATTTATGGTGATAACTGCGATGGTGGTTGGTAATAAAGATACATAACCTGAGGAAAATATATCTGTCATCTATTTACGCTGATCCTTGTTTTTTTTTAATAATGGTGGAGAAATGAAATAATATTTAGCGTTCTTATGAAAGTTAAACATAAGATAAATGTCTTAATATTTAAATTCATCAATTGAAAAATTTAACGTTATACTAAATGACTTTCATGATTAAAACTGTTCTGGTTTATCCCGTTACTTCTCCTAGCTTCCCACCGCCATTCATAACCGGCGACCAATCAGAGCAGTGGTTATATGATTCCCTCATACCAGCGTGGATCGACAAACCTAAGTGGTTACCAGAAAGCACGAAGCAGACCCTCCAATAGTAAGCGTGAAGTTATCACTCGGAAATATTACTCTAAACGTGGTAAAAATGACCAGCCTGCCAGCTGGTGTGTATAACATGGATTGTGTTAATTTTCTACGGAAAATAATGACTAGCCGTGGACAGTGTATCGATAAGAACACAATGTCGGTACAGTGTGTTTACACAGTAATCACAATGTCACTCTGTGAAAATGCACCAAATCCTTATAGTGCCACACTGTGTTCACAATGCAAACACACGGTTGTCGACATTGTGTTTTAAGGCGGGGGGGGGGGTAGCAGGGAGTTTTTCCCACTGTGTGAGAAGTATAAATCGGGCCTAATAACTTAACGTACCTCGTCAAGTTTATCCCAAGTCATAATCATTTCCAGATAGTGAATAATGTCGTCTAAAAATACATAGCCGAATCCGAACAAATGACACCTTGAGTTAAAACATATGGGGAAATATGAACAGGGAATCTGGCTACATTTACTTCATACATTATTACATGGAGTTGAATTATTTAAATCGAATTGTGTACAAAATTGTATCATTTATAATCACCTCGTCACATCTCTGTGTATAATTTATTAGAATGAGATTATGGTATTTGTCATTAGCTATGATAATAATAACCAGCTACACAATGAGCACTAAAAGAGTAAAGTTATCGTTCTTAAAGCCCAAGTTTAATTTTGGGGATTTTTTGTATTTGAAAGCTTTATGCCCCAAAGTCATAACCCTGCAATAATAGATTCTGAATGTCTTTAGTTTTTTTTTTAATTAATTAATGAAAAATCTCGGGGGACCCCCAAAAATTTTACATTATAGCATCTAAAGGGTTAAAAAGGCTTTAAGGTTACAGATGAGGTATAACTCATATAACCCATTAAGAAAAATTTCGGGGGACCCCGCCGACATTTTTGACTATATACATTCATATCATCAAAGGTAAAAGTAATGATATACTCATCTAAAGGGCTGCGTCGCTCTTAGCAGATGAGTATAACACGGTAATGTAAAGCCTTTAACGCCTTAGAGCTATAAGTAAATATGTTGGAGGCCCCAAAAAATTTTGGAGGGTCCCCCCGAGATTTTTCATTAATTAATTTTAAAAAAAACTAAAGACATTCAGAATCTATTATTGCAGGGTTATGACTTTGGGGCATAAAGCTTTCAAATAACAAAAAATCCCCAAAACTAAACTTGTGGAATAAAACATATGCGACTTGAATGATTTCGCGTAAATTAAATCTAAAATTACTTTTCATGACGATTTTTTTCCATCAGTGGAGGCTTTTACGATGTACTGGTTTATCCTGGCTTCCGAGTCGTGTCAATGAACATGAATGCTTGCAATAACGAAAACTGGTAAGCCGTAACACAATTTAAATTGAAATCAAACCCCTTTTCATTGGTACAACCATTAACACATTCTCATTTAAGTACATCAATCCTACGACAGAAGATGTTTTGTCAGACCAAAGAGTATAATCACATGTATTATGAACACATTAATATAGACTCATGTCCTCATAAATGCTAACCATAGACTCATGTCCTCATAAATGCTAACCATAGTTTTCATTCTAACTGATATATATATTTCGTAGAAATATATATATCAGTGTGAATGAAAATTATGATTAACATTTATGGAGACATGAGTCTATACCCCTAAGAATCGCGTTATATTTACTTACATCGGTTTAAACCTGCATGTGCATTAAGATGTAGAATGACCAAACACGTTTATTCTACACAATTTAATCGTATCTTTGTAGAGCGAAAAAGTTTAACCATCATCGTAAAATAATATCAGAATAAACTTGATCCAGTTGTCACACGATATTGCAAACGATGACGTTTTGTGAAGAATTGGCTGCAACTGCTAAACTTCATCAGGCTTTCATCATCTTTGTCCATTAATTTACTATTTTAATGTCTTTGTAATCTTTCAAAACCAAGAGAAACTTCATCATTGTGATTCTCTAAATTAATTACAAACCATTGGCATGTCTAGGGTTAAACGTTATAAGACCCTCGATTCACTATTTGACAGGTGGCTGTTGATTAACGCCACCGATCCCAACCAGCAGCTAGAATGGCTGATATCGGTGCTGCAGAAGGCCGAGACCGCCGGGGAGAAGGTTCACATCACCGGTCACATTCCCACGGGGATGAACACGTGCCTTCCCGTGTGGAGCAAGAACTACAATCTGATTGTCAAGAGGTAAGATAAGTTTATTTCCACCATTCTCAATTTAAAAATACAAGGGACATGCCCTTGAAATTGTACAATAAATACAGAAGACACAAATTAGCAACATAATTAACATACACCATGCACAAAATGACAATATACGAAATAAAAACAACACAACATCACTATAATCAAGAAAGTGGGGGATCAGCAAAAGCCGGTGGCCTATACAGAGCTGCTCCCAACAGATGTCGATATTTACAAATCAATAAACGTAATCATTTTAACAAGAGAACACAAAACAAACAAATAACAGGACAGGTAAAAAGACTAAAACATACATATAGGCAAATTATACATGTGTAATATAAGGGACTATATCATTTAGCAAATTGAATTTGTACTTGCGCTTAAAATTTGACATTGTTGTACAATTACAGGTAATTTGTTGCATCTTAAAATGGAATGAAACCCGCACGTCTTCCTGCATTTCATTTCATTTATTTATTTCGTTTTCAACTTATAAGACAAAAAATAAATTCATTTACAAACTTGTGTGTAATACAATATAAGTATTCAAATTATTTATGTATTCAGAGAATACAGAACAATACAAGAAATAAAACATTGATGGTTTGAGCAAATTTAGTTTGAACCGTGTTCAAATTTTACTAATTTAATCGTCATTATGGAGGATTCTTAAATTGGCAACTCTACCATTTGACTTTTTGAGCTGAAAGTTTGGAGAACTCCTCATTAGCTTTGTACACAAATTTTCACTTATCCTCAATTTTTGTAAACAAAATATCTGATTGTTTCTTGCTTGTTGTAGAAGTATGTAGCAGCAAACATGATTCGACATGTTTTCTGGAAAGAATTTGATGACCTTCTCGAGTGACATTTCAGAAAAACGTGAATTTGCGAAAATTTGTGAAGAAAACCAATGGGGAATTCTCCACACTTTCATTTCAAAAAGTGATAGAGTTGCAAATTTAAGCATCCTCCATAAGGACTTAATAAACTTTGAACATTCATAACTCTTGAACGCGGTTCGGTCAAATTGCTCAAACTTTCACCATTTTCTTTCTTTTATTGTTATCTATTATCTGAATGCAAGTAGATTTCTAGGTTTAATTCCCCTTTACTAGACACTTCTTGCATTCTACCTTTCTATTTTTTGATATTTATATCGATGTTCTTGATTCTGTTATGCTCTTTTCTCTTTTACTATATCCATTTATCTAATCTGTGTTATGTCGTATTCTCTCTCGTTTATTTAATCATCTGAGTTTAATTTTGTCCTATGCTTCTCTCTTTTTCATATCAGCGGTCTATTTTAGTCTATTTTATTTTGTTTTGTTTCAGTTTCTTCAATTCAATTCTATTCTGTTCTATTCTACGGTATTTCTACATTTTTATTTACTCTATTCAATTCTTGCCTATTTTATGCTATTAATTTAAGCACTTTCAAATAGCACAATATGATTTTGACGTGATTTGCTGATTATGCTTGTTCATTCGTCTCCGTAGGTATGAAAGCACCATTGCGGGTCAGTTCTTTGGCCACACCCACAAAGACTCATGGGAAATATTTTATGAGAATGTCACGACCAAGCGACCAATCAACGTGATGTACATAGCGGGCTCCATTACTCCTGACACTCAGAACCCGGGGTACCGCATCTACACCTTGGACGGGAACTACGAAAATTCCTCATGGTAGGAAAAACATGATTACAAAGTAGAAAGAGCTAGTAATTTAGTAGTAGCTGTACGGTATAGTAGCTAGTAGACAGTAGATAATAGTAATAATAATAGTGGTGTAATAGGGGCAGTAGTTAGTAGTTGTAATTAGTAGCTCAGTAGCTGAAAGTAGTAATAGTGAGTAACAATAGTAGTAGTGCTAGCAGTGAGGAGTAATAGAATAGTAGTGGGTAGTGATATAGTGGTAATTAGTGTATGGTAGTATAGTAGTGAGTAGTAGTAATTAAGTATTAGTAGTAGTCAGGTAGTAGTGAGTAGTAGTAGTAGCAGTAGCAGTAATTAGTAGTAACTAATAGTAGTTAGTGCTAGCGAGTAGTAGTAATAGAATTAGTAGTGGTAGTCGGTAGTTAGTAGTAGTTAATAGTAGCTAGTAGTAGTAGTCAGTACGCTCAGTATAGTAGATAGTTAAGGTCAGTAGTAGTTATAGCTAGTAGTAGTGTTTAAAGTGAGGCGTTATCGTCTTGTACACTGTAGACAATGCTCACACGAATCACACATTACGCCACTAGTATTGGACATATCAAGCCTGCCAACATTTATTGTGCGCACCTCCACTCCCTGGAGTATTCTACCGCTGCTTTGTTAGGCGCACAGGAAGCCTAATTCATTCACAAATGCTTTCTCAGTCTCTCAGGTACCCATTTAATACTCCTGGGTGAGAGAGGTAATGCGGATGAAGTGTCTACCCAAGGAACAACGCCGGCCGTGGCAGTTCGAACACGACCTTACGCCACTCAGCACAGCCCTCCGCGTGTAGTATGCTAGTACAGGAAGTAGTACTCACTCACACACTCTCACTCACTCAGTAGTTAGTAGTTAGTAGTTAGTAGTAGTGTAGTAGTAGTATATAGTAGTAGTAGTAGAACTAGTATAGTAGCTAACTAAAGCTATGACACACTTCTTGTCTTGAAAATTATCCTTTAAAACCTTCTTCTACTTAGATACTCATGATTACTGTAGAAAACATCCCAAATACACTTTTCTTGTTTAATGCAGCTGTATTGCGACCATGAAACCTACTACGTCAATCTAACTGATGCTAACTTACAGATAAACCTCAACCTCGAACTCGTCTACAGAGCAAAGTAAGTTAAAAAGGCAGTGACATGATTGGGAGAAAATAAAAAAAGCGTCTTGAACCAATAAACTGTTGAAAAATATCTACTCACACTGCGCCACCCTCACACCAAGCAAGTAGATGGAAATCTCCTGGTGGACCCCAGGATTTAGGCTTAATTGTTAACTTTAGCCCAAATCAAGCATTAACATACATGTACTAGCATTTTCTCGGGGTCCTGCATAGAATTTAGATGCCATAGAGAACTACATAATAGATTGGGCATACTGATGAAGGCACTTTAGAATAACTCACGTTGACTACAAATCATTTTCACAGCAGTAATGCTTGCACTGTCACTTGATTCTAGAATAGTTTCACCCCAAGTTGAGGACAAGCCCCATCATGTCATTTACGTTCAGTCTTATACATGTTCAAACAATTGCATGGTGAAACAGGCACCCTCTTTCGGTATTTTAAACAATTTTGTGATGTGATGCTACATCAACATCACAGACAGTCTAGTTTTTAATGCCGTTTGCTTTGTTCAGTTTGATTGTTTTTAATCTCGGATATGAAAAGGTAAACATCACAATTAATTGTTGGTACTCTTTACCACATGTCTGTGATGGCAAGGCCCTTGTTTCACGAGTAAAGTTGGCACAATGAGTTTGCCCTTTCGTGGTTAACATAAACCATATTCGAGTATGTAAAATACAGGAATTGACGAACCAAAACGCCATTTGAAAGCTAATACTATGCCTTTGACCTTGATGTAGCACAACGTCCACAAAAAAGTATGTTATAATTGCATAGAGGATGCTTGGACACTTGCTAAATTTTCAACACACTGTATATAGTGTATACCATCGCAATAAACTCCACAGACTAAAACATAAACATGACTCCGGGACATGATATTTATCTGAGAATGTACGCACAAGTTAAGTTATATTATAGAGTGGATTTTAGTGTAATCGTCAGGTCTTTATGCGAACGAATGCGTTATGAAAAGTGGAGGTATTACATTCCTGCATTTAATTTCAGCGATACGAATTAACTTTAGTTATATTGTGTAAGAGCTACTCCCAAGGATCAGTTGCGACGTGTCGCGACGGTTAAAACACTATTAAAAGAATTCCAACAAATGGTTTTAACAATATTTTAGCTACATGCTTTAAATTGCACATGCATCCAGTAACAAAGAACTTTACTTTGGTAAAGATGGTGGTACAAGTAGTTAGTGGTTTGTGGTTGGTGGGGTGGTGTGATGCTGATGGTGGTTATACTGATAGCAGTAATGGTGGTAGTGGTAGTGGTAGGGGTGGTGATGATGGTGGTAGTGGTGGTAGTGGTGGTTGTGAAGGTTGTGTGGTGGTGGTGGTGAAGGTTGTGTGGTAGTGGTGGAAGTGGTGGAAGTGGTGGTGGTAGTGGTAGTAGTGGTGGTGGTGGTGTTGGTGACCATAGTGGTGGTAGTGGTGGTAGTGGTGGTGGAATTTGTAGTAGTGGTGTAGTAGTGGAGGAGGTAGTGGTGGTGGTGGTGGTGGTATTGTGATGGTAGTGTTAACGGTGGTAGTGATGGTGGTGATGGTGTTGG
>JZLH01S0615924.1:56655-68135 GCA_001188425.1 Eucidaris tribuloides
TCAAACAGGTTGACGTCTAAACAGGTTGACTTGTCCAAAACAAGTCTCCAAACATCGAAGTCTCCGAAAAATGTTGAAGTCTCCAAACATGCTGAAGTCTCCGAACAATCTGAGTCTCGAACAAGCTGAAGTCTCCGAAACTTGTTGAATCTCCGAACATATTGACGTCTCCGAAATATGTTGACGTCTCCGAACATGTGAAGTCTCTCTGAAACATGCTGAAGTACCTAAACTTGTTGAAGTCTCCGAAAATGTTGTGGTCTCCGAAACAGGTTGTGGTCTCCGAAACAGGTTGTGGTCTCCGTTACAGGTTGTCGTATCCGAAACAGTTGTGGTCTCCGAAACAGGTTGAAGTCTCCGAAACAAGTCTCCGAAACCTGTTGAAGTCTCCGAAACCTGTTGAAGTCTCCGAAACACGTTGAAGTCTCAAAACACGTTGTAGTGTCCGAAACACGCTGCGGTCTCCGAAACTTGTTGAAGTCTCCGAAACATGTTGACGTCTCCAACATGTTGACGTCTCCGAAACATGTGAAGTCTCTCAAACATGCTGAAGTCTCCGAAACATGCTGAAGTCTCCGAAACTTGTTGAAGTCTCCGAAGCATGTTGACGTCTCTGAAAACACGTTGACGTCTCCGAAACAGTCACCGAAACATGTTCCAGTCTCCGAAACATGTGTGGTCTCCGGAACATGTTGAGGCCTCCGAAACAGGTTGACGTCTCCGAAACATCCTGAAGTCTCTGTAAGTTGATGAAGTCTCCGAAGCATGTTGAATTCTCTGAAACATGTGGACGTCTCTGAAATATGTTGATGTCTCTGAAACATGTTGACGTCTCCGAAACATGTTGACTTGTCCGAAACAAGTCTCCGAAACAAGACGGAAACATCTTGAAGTCTCTGAAACATGTTGTGGTCTCCGAAACAGGTTGACGTCTAAACAGGTTGACTTGTCCGAAACAAGTCTCCGAAACATGCCGAAGTCTCCGAAACATGTTGAAGTCTCCGAAACATGTTGAAGTCTCCAAAACATGCTGAAGTCTCCGAAACATGCTGAAGTCTCCGAAACTTGTTGAAGTCTCCGAAACATGTTGACGTCTCCGAAACATGTTGACGTCTCCGAAACATGTTGAAGTCTCTCTGAAACATGCTGAAGTATCCTAAACTTGTTGAAGTCTCCGAAACTTGTTGAAGTCTCCGAAACATGTTGACGTCTCCGAAATATTCGAAGTCTCTGAAACATGTTGTGGTCTGCGAAACAGGTTGACGTCTAAACAGGTTGACTTGTCCAAAACAAGTCTCCGAAACATGCCGAAGTCTCCGAAACATGTTGAAGTCTCCGAAACATGCCGAAGTCTCCGAAACATGCTGAAGTCTCCGAAACAAGCTGAAGTCTCCGAAACTTGTTGAAGTCTCCGAAACATGTTGACGTCTCCGAAATATGTTGACGTCTCCGAAACATGTTGAAGTCTCTCTGAAACATGCTGAAGTATCCTAAACTTGTTGAAGTCTCCGAAACATGTTGTGGTCTCCGAAACAGGTTGTGGTCTCCGAAACAGGTTGTGGTCTCCGTTACAGGTTGTCGTATCCGAAACAGGTTGTGGTCTCCGAAACAGGTTGAAGTCTCCGAAACAAGTCTCCGAAACCTGTTGAAGTCTCCGAAACCTGTTGAAGTCTCCGAAACACGTTGAAGTCTCCAAAACACGTTGTAGTGTCCGAAACACGCTGCGGTCTCCGAAACTTGTTGAAGTCTCCGAAACACGTCTCCGAAATATTCGAAGTCTCTGAAACATGTTGAGATCTCCGAAACTTGTTGAAGTCTCCGAAACTTGTTGAAGTCTCCGAAACATGTTGACGTCTCCGAAATATTCGAAGTCTCTGAAACATGTTGAGATCTCCGAAACAGGTTGAGGTCTCCGAAACGGGTTGACTTCTTCGAAACAGGTTGACGTCTCTGAAACAGGTTGAGGTCTCCGAAATAGGTTGAGTTCTTTGAAACAGGTTGACGTCTCCGAAACAGGTTGACGTCTCCGCAACAGGCCGAAGTCTCCGAAACTTGTTGAAGTCTCTGAAACATGTTGACGTCTCCGAAATATGTCGACTTCTCCGAAACATGTTGTGGTCTCCAAAACAGGTTGTGGTCTCCGTTACAGATTGTCGTATCCGAAACAAGTTGTGGTCTCCGAAACAGGTTGTGGTCTCCGAAACAGGTTGAAGTCTCTGAAACAAGTCTCCGAAACAAGTCTCCAAAACCTGTTGAAGTCTCCGAAACATGTTGAAGTCTCCGAAACATGTTGACTTCTCCGAAAGTCTCCGAAACATGTCACCAAAACATGTTGAAGCCTCTGAAAGAGGTTCAGGTCTCCGAAACAGGTTCAGGTTTCCGAAACATGAACCAACAAATCATTCAATCGATCCATCAATCAATCAATTCAATCAATAAATCAGTCAATCAATAAACCAACAAATCATTGAATCGATCCATGAAACATTTAATCGATCCATCAGTCAATCAATCAATCAATCAATCAAACCAACAAATCATTGAATCGATCCATGAAACATTTAATCGATCCATCAGTCAATCAATCAATCAATCAATCACTGATCCTTTCCTGTCCATTTTCTGAGTATGTCGGGATTAGATACGACTTATGGTACGTCATCTTATACCGAGACTTTCAATTTACATTCGTTTTTTTCTCGTGTCCTCTTGCAGGTATTTCTCTCGGCTCTACGACCTGGGTCCATGTGATGCCACGTGTCGGGCGGATCACATATGCGCCCTTCAGACGTCCCAGTATGGCGACTCTAGTTACTGCTAAAAAAAGGAGGCAGTAACTTCACAAAAGGGAGTACCGCACGAGCATAGGAAGAGGGCTCCTACGTATAACCATCCCCTAATAGTTATGTTTGCTTTCACTGTTGAAACAGCACCATCTGGCACCCGACGTTCATTTAGTTAATTTATTTTTTCGATTTTTGTTTCACAAGGGGATCTTTCAGGTGAAAATAAACAGGGATAAAGCCTATTTTTTTAGAGGATGATACTCGTGTTAACTGATTTTATTTGTGATTTTGCAGTCTAACTAAAGCCAGTGATTAGTGGCGATTAGTGACGGTTTTAAAGAAAAATGTCAGATTATTACAATCATAAAACAATTCCTGTCAAGCACCCATGAAAAATCAATGGAATACTTGAAAATAAATTTATGATATGGTACCCCCTTTTTTTATAGACAAGCATAGTTTGTCATGATAAGAATTTGTAATATTGCAATGGTGATGTATAGTAATAAAATAAACAACTACTTTGTAACTTTATATAAGGTGTAGTCACTTTTGTGTGTGTGTGTGGAGGAATGAAGAAAAAGCAAATTGCTAATATTCACAGGTGATGAAGAGATTAATGCCAAATACTAGTAAGTACAGGGGGAGGAAGAGGAAGAGGAGCAGGAGCAGGAGGAGAAGGGGATGGAAGGAAGGAGAACATGTAGAAGAAGATGGTGGAGGAGGAAAAGAAGAATGAGACAAAGAAGAAGAGATGATGAAGAGATGAAAAACAAAAAGATGAAGAAGACAAAGAGAAAATGAAGATGAAGATGCAGATGAACAAGACCAAAGAAGATGAACAACAGGAAGAATAAAGAAAAGGGAGGAGGCGGGGACAAATGAGAACAAGAAACACTTATCTCACGCATGTATTGATCTTACTCTCTAAAATGTGCGAAAATAGACAAGACATGATATCAAAAGCAAAAGGACACAAGAAATGAATGACATTACATCATCATGACATAAAGAGTAACAATCAATTTTATTGCTTCAGATTCGTAACTAACTCACAACAGTTACATTCACAATTTTATGTTCATAAATATATGGTAATTATACTTCAGTGTGTCTGAAATTGTCACACTTAATTGAATGTAACTTTGAAAAACAAACATTAAACAGTCCTAAGCTGTAGTAAGGAGGGGTGGCATTGTGGAGTTTTATCCCTTCTTATGACTATCTCGACTTGAATTGTTGATTTAAATTACCTCTTAAGTCATTTTTTTGAAGCATACTGATTTTAAAAAAATACGGAAGACATTGGCAATGTGATGAAATGGTGGGAAAAATAGAACGAATCATGTTTGAAAAATTAAAAAATTGAATGTTTAAGTGATTTAAATGATGGATTTATTCAAATTCATTTGTTTTTGTATTTTTTAGACAATCATATTTCAGTATTATGTCATGTTTATGGCCCTGATGAAAAACAGCTATTGCTGAATTTGGGTTTTTTAATTGTGATGGAGTAAATGAATAAATACACACATTAAAAAATTCAAATCAATTCTTTTTCCACGTGGCAATGTTTAGGTTGGTTTTTAAGAAATGTTTAAAAATATATGCAATTTTGAAAATCTGAAAAATCTGATGTGTTTCATTTTAAAAAAATAAACAATCTACACAATATGAAACATAGTCTATAGATGTTCATCTTTTAAATAAATATAAAACATAATGTTCTCTGGTCACTGTATCAACACTTTGTGAATTGATGGCCAGTATATGAGAACTAAAAAAGGTGATTTAAAGTGAAACAGTATGTAGACAATATGATACACATAAAGTTGTCACATGGATACCCTTATATAAAAATTCACATCATCCCTAACCATGCAGTTTGTGAATAACAGCACATAGAACCGGGTGCAAAAATAGATACAATAGTTATACACCCCTCCCTACCCCCCCCCCCCACCCCCAGCACACCTCTAGCACTACACTTCAATATTTTGTTTTATTTTCGCATTCGGGAAAGTACTGAGGCCCCGATCCATTTTATAACATAAAACACAGTTTTGATTTCATGCTTCCATTGTCAAACGATGCTGAACAAGACAGTTTGTAATTACAATTTGCACATTTGAAAAAGAAAGGTCACTTTCTGAAGCTTGTGTAAGAAAACTTTTGAAAACTGGCCAAAGTGAAATCAAAATCACGCATGCAATGAATATTCAGGAATGTGACAAGCGAAGTTATTCTTCTCGACAGAATGTACATAACAAAAAGCCATTTTAATAACATATTCAAATTTCATGCATACCTTTTAAACAAACGTTGTTCTTGACAACCTGAAAGCTTATCCCAGGCTTGTCCGCCATGGCAACAAGTAATACATGTATATGTAAACTACAATGTAAAAGGAGCAGTTGAATGAAATAACTCGAACTCGTCTCTATTTTCCCGCAAATGAAACATCCATAAAATTACGAAAATGGCCAATTAATGCAACCAGAATTGCTCTAATATGCCTTACTAGAAGAGCTATCCATTCTTGGTGTGGTAAATGGGTCATTTGCACCATGTACTGACTATGAAATGGCTTATACATAGATAAAGGCATTCATAGGAATATGAACACTATATTTGGGGTGAACTCTAACCGTTCTTTGATATTAAATCACAAACCAAATCATGTAAAATTATGTATGTCATTTGTAGAATATATGAATATCTTTATAACAGAAAAACATTTTTCTCAATTGAATATATATGGAGAGATATAAAAGAAAGAAGAAAAAGAAGAGGAGGAGGAGGAAAAGGAAGAGGAGAAGGAGGAGGAGGAGGGAAGAAAAGGAAGAAGACTCGATGCCAAGGCAAACTCTACTAAGAATTTGAAGCCCAAATCCTGACTTGTAAATGATACTACTACATACATATAAAAACTGCATACAGATGTATTATTTTGTTTATTTTGAGGTATATTTCTTTGAATTTATTATATTACATAATGAATTCATAATACATAAATTTTAAGTCAATATATGAATCAAATTGATGATACCATCATACATATGGCCTTTTTGTTGGCTACATTTAAAGGGCAGTGACATGATTGGGAGAAACAAAAAATGCCTCTTGAACCAAACTGGTGGAAAGATATATCAATGGATACACTAGCTGGATTGTATATCCTGGCTGGAAGGATTTATCTTGAATTTGTTTACATAAGCCAAATCAAGCATGAACATAAAAATACCTTCCAAAACACCCTACACAACGGATTCATCTGTCACAAGGCATACAGATGGAATTTATTTTAGAACGAGTCAACTTTTGACTACCAAATTTTCCCAGTGGAATCCTTGCACAGTTTACTTGATTCTAGAATAGTTTCACCCAAGTTGATGACTACCCCCACTCATGTCATTTACCTTTAAGTCAAAAAATAAAATTTGAGAATTTATGAGTATCCAGTACACTGTCTCTTTCATTTTGAAACTTTTTCATTCAGACAGGAAAATAAGTTTGATAGGATTTATTAGCTGCCATTTTTTTAAATCACTTGGAAAATACATCCCATGAACATCATGTTCACGGAATTGATATATATTTCCCCAGTTGCTAGATACATGACTTATCTAGCAATGAAAATATTCTCTATGATTACAATTATAGACCATATTTTAAGGGCAGTAAGGCTGTCATTATAAAATGGTACAAAGTTTGTTAAAATATGTGTAATTCCTTCACAAAGAAGACACATGTTGAAACTATTTTACACCTTGAGTCCTGATGGCATACCAGTTTGCCTAAATAACCTCCATTCCAACATCACTGACTTGATAACAAATGATTTTTTTTTATGAAAACACCATTGAACCAACTAGATGTGAAAAGAAGACTTGTTTCTGCTACAGTTGAAAAAAAACTTTGCATCCCCTTGCCATATAGGTGATTTTGCCAAGTTAAATTATATTCTAACATCCGTTTTTATAAAAACAAGGCACGCCCTAGTATCTTAAATTTGACCTTGTTTGGGATTCTTACTTAGTTGACCTTGACCCACAATAACATTGAGAGTCCCTTACGCATCTTACCACAGTTGATTTACAAATGGGCTTGTGGTTAGAATACCTAGTTGCCCTATGGCCTGCCCTGCCCTGGGGGGGCCTTGGTATCTACATGTTCACGAACCTCTTTCCCCTCGCACCTGAGATCTTCCCACCAAGTTTGGTCTAATCCATCAGAGTGAATTGAATTATTCCTTAGGGCCTAACCCAACTTTGCCTCCTTGGCCAACCGCACGGGCAATGTTAGAGGTACATTAATTTCAGCACAATATAAAAAAGTATCTACACACTAAGTGGCTTAATAAACTATTTGGATTAGAGAGAAGGCAATACCAACCAAGAAAATTACTTCATTGACCTTTACCTATATGTCATATGTGACTTTTGACCCCAAAATACATTGATGTCCCTGTACGCATCTACACAAGGTTTTGGCTTCAAATGGCTTGTGGTTAGAACAGTACCTAGTTTTGGCCCTATTGATTGGCCCTGCACCTGGCCCCGGGGGGTGGGGGCCTGAGTTACCATTCCGAACCCTCTTTCCCTCCCCCTGAGGATCATTCCCACCAAGTTTGGTCTAAAATCGATTGATGTGAATGTGAGTATTCCTATAGGGCTACCCCCAACTTTTGCCCACCTTTGGCCAAAGTGTCCCCTCGGAATGTCGGCTTGTGGTCATGAGGAACATTAATTCAGCACATATAGAGGTATCTACACACAAAGTGGCTTAACTAAACTATTTCTGGATCTAGAGAAGAAGACGTTTGAAAACTACCTACTTTTGGCCCTTTAGGGCCCTGCCCCTGGGGCCCCCGGGGGGGGGGGGGGGGTCCGAGGTGTACCAGTTGAGGACCCTTGAATTCCCACCCCCTAAGGATCGTTCCTGCCAAGTTTGGGCCAAATCCAATCATGCATTTTGAAGAAGAAGCTGAAAATGTGTAAAAGTTTACGCTACGACGAACGACGCATGACGGACGACGGACAAAAAGCGATCGCAATAGCTCACTTGAGCCTTTGGCTCAGGTGAGCTAAAAATGTTCTTTTAATTGTTAAAGGCTATGCAAATAACCACAAAACAATTCAACTTCTGGCCAACAAACCTGAATTTTCACCATATAACCAAAGTGTTAAAATTCTGATATCCACAGATATTCCATGGATAGCATAGTGCATTTTTGCATAGTTCTTTTTGTGTTGTTGACTATACATATACTCTAGACACAGGGAGCATAATGCTTTTGTGAGGGGACAAGACAAATTTATGTGAGCATCAAATACTTCAATTGAGCTAATCCTATGAGTTAACTTGTTTTAATTCATTCCTTTTAATATATTCAAATTTCAAAAATGGAAGGCTGTGTTTGTTTGGTGTTTTGATCATGGTACGATGTACACCTTTGATTAATGATTGCATCAGCATTATTCTGTAAGGCCTCAATGCCGATATCATCTACTTTTTCTGCTAGAGAAACCTGTAAAACATCACGAATTCTCAACAACAATATTGCATTTTTAATATCTGTTTTCTTGTTATTGATTTTCCATCTCATTTTTCTCAAGGGGCTGTAGGAATTTATTTCAAATTACAATTACAAATTGATATATGTATATACTTTCCATGGCATGGTATATATCAATGGAAATGTGAGAGAAAAAATATAGAAAATGGTGCAGCATACAGTGTGATATGTAGAACATGACGTACATGTATTTTGAGGTATTTCCAAAATTCACACCTGAATTCTTTTGAGGTTTGAACAATTTAATATTCAAATACAACAATACATGTTGGTTAATATGTTTATTAGGGATGAAAGATACAGTGTTTACATGAAAATATGTGCAGGATGATGTTACAAATACTAATAATGCCCATTGCTTTATGGGTATACAAATAAGAATTAACCATTACATGCAAGTAAAGTTTGTATCTACCATAAATGTGAATTTTTTACTTGTGTCTCTAAGATTCACTCTCAGAGGAATAAAATACGCAGAACATGAGAAACACACTTAAAAAATACATATTAACAATATTGTCTCACATATTCCAAAGTCGATTGTGTAATCATTTCACATCTTAAAAGCAAACTTAAACTATAAGTAAGAGCAAATAAATAAGTAGTAGTACTTAAAATTTGTTCCTTTCCTATACTCAATACCCACTTCAAGAGAAAAAAAAATAATAATAAATTGTGGCGCTCAGTTACAATTTTCATGTACACACATCAAAACTTATCTTCAATTGCCATGGCTGACACAATCAGTATTATCCAGTTTTGTTTATACTCTTCACCATCTTAAAGACACTATATAACACTGTGGAAGACCCGTTTAAAAAATTGTCGAACTTTGCTATCTGACATATCTGACAGTGTTTGAATGGACAAATAAACACCCTAGAACACAAAAGTTTGGACAGTTATGCTGTCACTAGTACAATATGTGCAGATACAAATTGGCACATTAATTTTATATCGGGCGATAGGAAATTCTGCAACACAGCAGTCTATGGAGAAAAGCTGGAATGGTCTCTCAATGATTTTCACTTTTTTAAAGCACTTAATGATTGTTTTACACTGCAATTTTTTCAGGGCTTCATTTTTAGACCATGTCAGAGACACTGGTAGCATGGGGAATCATGCAGCTCAGATTTTTTAAACTGGAAACACTGTCATACAGTGCCTTTAAAAGCCAGCATGAATGCACTTTAACAAAACCAAGGAGTTTTGAACATATGGATTAACAACAAATGTGCATCTTTTTGAAGTGAACTGTGATGCCACTACTACATATTGCATGTCTTGACAATCACATTCAGTATAACAATGACATGCATTTTAAAGTATATCATGTCATTATACTAATATGTATTCAATTGTTAGAGACACATAATACCATAAAAATAGTTTCTTTGTGCACGTGAAACTAGATACCAAATTGAAACTATGACAATTTGACATTCAAAATGTTTTAACTTGACATTCAATGAAGCTATCACCTTAGTAATTAGAGCTGATCCAGTTTTGTGATAATGACCTCAAGCATTTCAAGACTCTATTGTAAAAGTTTTGAAACTTTGAATTCATTGACGATCATTGGTTCACCATACGTTTAAAACTCCTTGACAAAACAAAGCACCAGCATACAAACATATACCAGCTGCCCATCATTCATATATTTACATTCCACAAAGCTGTAAATAAATAATTTCTAAAATACAGAATCAAAACAAGAAAAAATTAATGTTAACACTCTATATTCAAAATGTTTAATCTTTTTAAAGTTTTTTAAAATCATTTCATATTTTAGTATATTTTATCTTGTTTGCATATACACACACATACACATTCAGTTTTCACCGATGCTAATATTCACACACAGTACATAAAAGTTTTTCCTCTGTGTATCAAATGATAATTAGATGTAATGCTTGATTTTTTTTATTTTATTGTTTTTAATGACTCGGATCAAGTTTCAATCTAACTATCATTTGACAACACAGAGAGGTACAGCAAATCCAGCTTGGTAATGTTACTTCTCTCTGTAAACAGTACATTCATTAAAATTTTCTCAGTAAATCATATCAAATATATTTAGGACATAATAAAAATTCATGTATGTTTTGAAATAAGGTTATTCCCAATACAGTAATTGCCAACAGAAAAAAAGAAGTGTTTAGACCTAAATAAACCGTTTGTAGAAATTGCATAGTTAGAGGCACATATATTGCAAAGTTATAGTTGTATGGGGTTTTGTTCTTTGTTTTCGTGGCAGTTTTATTATTATTGATTCCATTAATAATATTTTGCTGTATGCAATCATACTGAAATGAACTGGCACTTTGCGTTTAGGTTTCCAGGAACATGAAAAATTAAAGATACTCTGTCACCCTATATAGTGGTACCCATGCACATCATCTTTCATTAAATCCAAACAGCCATTTTCAGGTTATCACAGTAACAAGAATATTTAATGGAAACGAGCAAACATGCATGGAAAACCCTGAAAACTTGATGCCTCTGAACACCTTCAGTGGGGAGGCATAAAAAAGTATCCCTTTTTGTCAATATGGTTACAGTAAATATTGAAAAAGTATAATTTTTTTCCAAAAATGTCAAAGGTAAGACTGAAAATGTAACCCCCTTTTTCAAAGAAATTGTTAATGAGTATAAGATCAATGAAATCTTAGACATGCATGAGTACCAAGTAACAAAACATATCTGAGTGAACCCCCCCCCCCAAAAAAAAACATGGCGTAAACAATGAGGAACAGACGGGTAATCAAAGGTGTGTTCTGTCCAAGTACCTCTAAAATTCCTTCACACATTTAACACTGTGCACATGTTTTGTAATAAGACCATTTTATGCACTGCAAACATTGAATTACAATAACCCTCATTCATAGTTTTAAAAAAAATGCATTCATTTGTTATTTATTTGCTTGATTTAAAAAATTATCTGTCTACATGTTCCAAACTCACTAACTTATCGCGACTTTCTTCTCGGACCCTTGAAATTCCTGAGGAAACCGACCCCTCCGCCGCCGCTGAAATCCAGGAGAGCCGTGAAAGCGCTGACTGGAAGAAATCTGAAATTAGAAATATGGAAAGAACCCAGGAATAATAATAATCTG
>JZLH01S0615926.1:4484-14484 GCA_001188425.1 Eucidaris tribuloides
AACTTCCAGGAGTTGGCGATTGTTCACTACAAGGGGGCTCCTCACGAGCACCCGAAGGCAGATCCGGACGTCCGGAGGACTGGAACCATACTGAATCCATCTCTAGAAGATCGATCTGAAAGCCACATTTTTATATCGGATGCGACTGACGCAGGTATGCGAACAAAATGAATTGTTTATAAATCTATCTTTGTCAAGTGCTAATATTCAAATGGTCTTACACGCAGCCATGGAAGTGGTCATAAGGGTCAGAACTCCGGGTCACGTACGTCTATAAGGTGATAAAATAGTTACTTCGTTTACATGATAAACAAATTAAGCATAAGCAACCATTCATCGGTTGTCCAGCAGATGGGCTCTAGGATATGTTCCTTGCAGAAGGGCGTTAACAGTAAATTTTCTCTAATTTAAAAAAAAATATGGCCTTATTTGATATTTTCACTTAACAGACTGACAGAAAGATCTAAGAATATCACACAACTTTGATTTCATTTGAACAGAACCAATGGTTTTCAAGTTAGAGACAATTGAGTGTCGATACCCTTCTGCCGAGAACATTACGCTAGGGCCCTTCTGTCTGACAACCGGCGTTATGTAATATTTCGTTTCTTTTATATCTTTCCTTCTGTATTTGTCTTTCTTTCTTCCTTCCTTCCCATCTATCCTTTCATTCTCTATAAATCAGAGGAACAGGAAGATACCCTCGACCAGGTCGACGTCACTCATTACACGGAACTCGACGCGGTCACAAGAAATCTGTACACCATCCACCACCCCATATTTTATCCGTATCAAAAAGCCGGGCCAGACACTTATGACGCATTCAATCTTGTGGTTATCAACAACATCACATTTAAACATCCTGGACTGCCCCTGCTAACGCACGCACAATTTATAGACGAAGATAAATTCTGCGACAAAGAATCGATGAAGTCAAAGACTGACTGTTCCGTTCATGCATGCGAGTGTATTCATCGAATAGAAATAGAATACGATCAGGTACTTTTTTTGTTTCTTCTTCTTTTTACAAGTGCTATGTACAGTTATGGACAAAAGTTTGGAATACAGGTATTTTTTGCTATTAAATAGAGTTTTCAATCCTATCAAAAACAGGCTTCTTGTTCTGACATAGAGCCAAGAGAGGCCCACAGGGGGACAGGTGGGAGGCGGCCGCACACCTATTTTTCCAAACTTATTGAAATAACGGTAATTTTACTGTTTTCCGAAAATTTGGCTCCCCTACTGTTGTTGATTTGGCTAGTAAAACTAAAAATTGGCGGGCATAAAGTGCTTTTTGTCGTCGGCCACCTGCCCCCGCTTGTCGGACGTTGTTTGGCTTGCAGTTTGGCTAATACATTTTTTTTTTTGGGGGGGGGGGCAGGAAAAATTTTCCCGAAAGATTTCGTCCCTCCTGAAGTTTTACCCTGGCGCCGCCCCTGAGTAAAGCTCGTTTGAACTTAGTAATGATCTGTTCTCCATGGGTAATTGATCATTAATCGTAAAAAATCTGCACTTCAAAACATGGCTATAGATTCACAGAAATAAAAATATCCAAACCTTTGTCCATGAGTGTATTATTGTTTGATTAACTGCCATGTCGTTGTCGAGTATCTTCAAGTAGCGCACATAATGACCCGAAGGCATTGGTTGAATTGATACGAAAAAAAAATATATAAATTTCTTCTTCATCATCTCCTCCTCCTTCTCCGCTTCTCCTCCTGCTCCTTCGTTTTCTTCTTCTTCTTCTACTCCTACTCCCCTCCTCCTCATTCTTCTCATTCTTCTGCGTCTTCTTCTTCGTCGTCGTCTTCTTCTTCTTCTTCTTCTTCTTCTTCTTCTTCTTCGTCTTCTTCTCTTTCTCCTCCTCATTCTCTTTCTCCTTCTTCTCCTCCTTCTCCTCATTTCCGCTCCCACCCCTCCTCGTCTTCCTCCTCCTTCTTCTCCTTCTTCTCCTTCCTCCTTCTTCTCTCGTTTTTAAGTTCATCCTTCTCAATAATGAAGATTCTGGTAAACTAGTAGGTCATAGGGTGGAAACGAATAAATGAAGATAATCCGGTTTTTAGGGGCAAACTAAGGAGACAACCCAGCATAGGTGTGAGTAAAAACCACTGCCAGTGTGGAAGTCAATAATTCACTTTTCTTCCGCTTGTTTTAAAAAGGTTGTAGAATTAGTAATAATCAACAAAGGTAATTTACCACACCCGTTTCATCTTCATGGCTACTACTTGGACGTTCTTGCGTCGGAGCTGATGCCGAGCACATTTACCACTGAAGACTTCAAGCGCCTGGACGAGGAAGGTAAATATAAAGATACTGGCAAAGGTGTGCCTTCTCCAAACAGGTGGTACGAACGTATCACGGTATTGGGACAACTCCCCCGAGGTTGACAACTCACTTGACAACTTCCCAAGAGGACATCTCTCATGTAGGACGGTTCTCCCTGGAGGACGGCTCACTCAGGGGACAGCTAGGAGGGAATACTACCCCTCAGGACGTTTTGCTCAGGGGACGGCCTCCCGCAGGACAACTCCCCAGGAGGATAACTCCTCCTAGCACATCTTAGATTTATTTTATGGATAGGCCTATACATCGTGAAACTCCCCCGGGGAGTTGTTCTGTGGGACTTGTCCTCCATGGCAATAGTCATTGAGGAAGTTGTGCTTCTGGGGAGTTTTCTTCGAGGGATATCCGTCCTTGAGGTGAGTACGTGGTCCCCGGAGGGAGTTGTCCTCCGGGCAGTGGTCTTAATCGTAAGGGTATGTTGAAACATTACGTACGTAAGATTATATATTCATATTACCAAAATTATTGATGTTGTTGTCACTTGTAGTTATGACTGAAATAACGAGGGTTATCTTATATCTTATGAGTGCATTTTGTGAACACAAAGGGGTAAATGATAGTCATTTGCAGGTCGTGGCTACTAGATGTAACTAGTTTTGGTGTATACATTTTCGACAATTCAAAACTACGTGACGTAAGTTCAAATGTATTCATGTTTTAATGATATTCATATGTTATGTGACTTTTAATTCCACAATTTTGAGGGTGAATTGAAATACAAGATGAGTTAAAGCTTGTATCATATCATCTTATCATCTTGGTCCAAAAATTGCCTAGTACCTTTTCAAATCAGGGGCATTTAGTTAGCTTATCAATCTGTTATATTTACATGAATGTCAGTATTGGTTTTTATCTTTGTACTTATGTTATTTATTCTTCCCTGATTGTAATACTTGCAGAATAATGTGTCTTTGTTAAATGTTACAATTTTTCTATCATTAATTAGAACCCATGGAATGAACTTTCCTCAAGAGTTCTTTGTGTGCAGGAATTTCCAAAAAAAGATCCTTGTAGCACAAATTCTTCTAAATACCAATTTTCGTGTACATTTGTTTCTTTAATAAGCAAAGTTCGCACGATTAGACAGCCGAAGAAACCTTAGTCATATACGTGACCAGCATCTTTGCAACACTACACATAATTTGGATTAAATATACGACGATTTATACGTTCATGTTTCCTGTGTTCTTCATCTTTGAAGAACACAGATCGTCCTAGAGGACAATAAATGTAAAATATGTTGTTGCAGCCCATATTTTCTAAGAGAGTTGAGGTAAAGTATGGTAACAAGTCCCTTGAAGATGACGACAGACTGTCAACAGGTGTAACAGCCTGGAGACCTTGACAGGAAACAGAAACAAGGGCAGACAAAGCAAAAGGTGGTGGAGAGACATAGTGGACATAGACAGAGGAACAGTTTGACCCAGCAAAGAGTGGCGCAAACTTGCTGAGGCCTTCGTCCATCAGTGAACTCAGTGAAAATGGGTGATGATGAACAAGGCGCATCCCTTCATTCCCAGATTCTCATTGATTTCACTACCAAATGTTCCTTTTTTCAAATATTGATCAAAACAGGGAAGATAATTCGAAATTTAAAAAATCCGCCGAGAAAGGACACGATAAGAATCCCAGGACCTGGCTACGTGGTGACACGGTTCCGGGCAGATAACCCTGGATGGTGGTTCTTTCATTGCCACTTTGACAATCATCAAGTGGTAAGTTCCTCGATCACTTCCGGTAGGCAATTTGGGGGCTTACTTAAAGGGCACTGACATTTAATTAAAGAAATACCTCTGAAACCTAACTGGTTCAAAGACATACTAATGTTTACACCAGCTGGAGTGTATTTCCTGTAGGCTGGAAGGACTTGTTTTGAGTTTGCTTATACCTATCGAGAATCAAGCACCTACATATCAGTACTGAATTACTCTCGTGCTCCGAGAGAAATTAATCCCTTAGAAAGCTACACAACAAATTTGCCTGTCAAACGGGATACTGATGGTAGTTATTTAAAACTAAATAAAAAAATTACAGGGAGAATATCGCAGCAGAATCCTTGCAAAGTTTACTTGATTCTAGAATAGTTCCCCCCCCCCCACGTTGGGGACTACCTCCAATCATTTTATTTACCTTTAACGCGAGGAGAGGTGATTCTAAAAAGAGGACACCACTCAGCCAAGTATCAATATGCATCAGGTACTTACGTCACTGCACAATAATCACAAACTCAATGGAAAGTTGTTGGTATGACATCATCGACTGAAGCAGAATTGTCATCTACATGCAGATGGTTATAGGGCCACGGAAACATTTTCTTGCATGGGGATGTTGTATTACCCGCGCACCTTACTTCCAGTTGCCTATGGAACAGCCCTTACAACTTTAATTTTTCTAGAGGGTGCTGTGGCCTTACTACTGTAGCACCCTCAGCACCTCAGCACCCCAATTCATTGATTAGCATTTAGCAATGTAAATTGTGTTTTCAATTACTGAATGTTTAAGGGGGTTACAGGGGTTGACACAAAAACCGAATCTTTGAAATCTTGAAAACCCTGGAAAAAATATGTAATCGATTCACTTTCTTTTTATAATACAAAAGATGCAAGGGCTGGAGAGGGGACGGGGGGGGGGTACTTGGCCCTGTTTAGGTATGGAATATATGAATACAATAAAAAGCAATGACATATTTAATTTGTCCCAATTTAGTAATTTCGCGTATCTGCATGGATTAACTAATTTCCTCAAACTTTCAATTCTGGATTTCTTAATGCATTCTTGATTCACGGAATCCATATTTATTGATGGGATGGAATTCTCTTTTAATAGGTGGTATATTTCCTTATTTCCATTAAGAACGATTGCACATGAGCTGTGTATTTTGTCACACTGCAAAAACTAGGGTGTTGATTTTAACACCCATGGTGTTGCACGATATAGATACCAGACGTGGTGTAAAATTGTAATACCACGGGTGTTATTTTAACATCAAAAGTATTATTTCAAACACCAAGAGCAATGGCTTTAACACAGGGGTGTAGAAAATCAACACTTTTCCGGTATTCAAATTGTGCAACACCCTTGGTGTTAAATTTAACACCCCAGTTTTTGCAGTGCAGAGTCACTGTCTTCAAACGAAATTCAACCCAAATGCGACCCCATAAGTACTTTGTCCTGAAACGGACGGCAGGAAATAGCCGGAAGTCCTTTACAGTATAGGGATTCCTTCCGCAAGTCAGAGAACAGGTGGCTAACTGTGTTTGTTTATATACGTCTTTATTTCTGAGATTCCCTGTGCTATTTGAAAACAATAAATCAGCGAGTGGGCTTCTAGAGTTAAAGAGAATACACAATACTCGATGATGGAAAATATTTCATCAAAATTTCACATTTCATTGGTTTCCAGGTGAGAGTATATCACATTTTCATTACAATGTGGGACTAATTCACTCCATATGCAATACAAAGATGAGGGATTGGCAGTTCAAACAGGTCAAGTTTTCTATATGAAGTGCCCATTCTATTGCTAAAGTGTATATGTCAATAATTAACATAGTCCCACATATGATTTCTGTGTTAGTACTTTGTCAGCAGTGGGGATTTGTGTAGCAGATTTGTCAAAAACGAAATATTCTGTTGTTTTTAACTACTCTCTCCTGTACTATAGTGACATTTTCAGAATACCATCTGTTCACAGAAGGTTTGAAAGTAGCTGATATTAAAATGATGTTGTTCTGCAAGTACTCAACCAGTACTGTGTATTCTCTTTAAAGACACTATTTAACATTGTGGGAATTAAATCTTAAAACAATTGTCAAGTTTTGATATCTAGGCTAAATAGTAGTGTTTGAATGGATACATAAAACATCCTACAATACAAAAAATTGGATAGTTATTGCCTGTCATTGGCAAGATTTGTATGAACGAACATCATAAATGATGCATCAGGCTAACTCTGAATTAACACAGCAGTCTATGGGGTTAAATGAACATGACATTTTTTCCAGGGCATCATTCTTTAACGTTATCAGAAACACTTACAGCATGCATGGACGATTATGCAGCTCAGAGCTTTAAACTGAAAACATTGTTAATTCGTTTCTTTAAGACAAATAGCACTATTATAAACAACAAAACACATTTAGAAGCAAAACTCACCGAACTGCTTACGACATCACTTTAAAATCTTCCTTTAGTTTTTGAATACTGCGATATGCCACCCTCTAAAACAATCATCAAACATTATAAAGGACTTTGATTAATATGTGAAAAGTGTGATAAAACTAAATAATGGCGTTGCTTTCTCTACCAAAACAAAAATATGTTTAGAGTAATTACTATAAGATGACATTGGAAGAAGTGAAAAACTTCCAAATGCCCCAAGCATAACCTAAACCTAACCCTTGCTTATAAATCTTAATATGGAGTATTTCTGGCAATCCCAAAGGATCGTTATCATTTATTGCTAGTTGTAGCATGACTTTAACAACTTATGATTAAAATGAACAATTATGTAAATCAAGTCAAGTGGACTTACGTTTGAATATTGACGAGGACGTTTCACGTCCTATCCGGGACGCTTCATCAGCTCATCTGAGGTGGTGGCGGGTGGGCGTCGTTGCATGTACTCTGCCCAGACGCACTGTTGATGTTAAGACGTCGAGGAATTTCTCACCACCACCTCAGATGAGCTGATAAAGCGTCCCGGATAGGACGTGAAACGTTCTCGTCAATATTTCAACGTAAAGTCCATTTGACTTGATTTATATATTGTTCGTTGACATTTACGTGGATGAATCAGATGTAAAATCTTGATTCGTGAAAAACATACATGAAAACATAACTTCCAAAAAGAGTAGGGTCTTAAAATAACAAAATAAAATATATGATAACAACTTTAAAATGAGAACATATTGGGATTGTAACTGTTCTTTTTTTCTTAAAGACAGCATATAACATTGTGGAAGACCCGTTTAAAAAATTGTCAAACTTTGCTATTTGACATATCTAACAGTGTTTGAAAGGACAAATAAACACCCTAGAACACCAAAGTTCAGACAGTTATGCTGTCACTTGTAAAATATGTACAGATCAAAATTGGCACATAAATTATCCTCGGCCAAAAAAAATTCTGCAACACAGCAGTCTATGAGGGAAAATGGGAATTGTCTCTCAACAAGTTTTACCTTCAGCACTCAATGATCATTTTGAAATGTAATTTTTCAGGGCTACATTTTTAGACCTTATTAAAGACACCAGGAGCATGGGGAATCATGTAGCTCCATTTTTTAAATGGAATTATTGCTATACGATGCCTTTAAAATTAATTATTATTTTTCCACTTTCCAGCTTGGAATGGCAGCAGTGTTCCATGTCAAAGGCCCTCTTCCGTCTCCGCCACCACCCAATATGCCAGTGTGCGTCAATGAAAACCTGCTGCGACAAGAGGACACCAGACCAGACCATGAATGAACTTAACTCTTAAAGATAAAGGCTAACATTGTGGAACTTCAATTTAAAAAACTGTCAAACTTTGATATCTGAGCCATATAGCGGTGCTTATATGTACTAAAAAACACCCTAGCATTTAAAGGTGTGGAATGTTATGGTGCCACTGGCATGGTATGCATGGATAAACAATTAGTACTCCTTCCGAGTTCTGAATCAGTCAGACCTGTAACTGTAACAGAGTAGTCTATGGGAGGAAATAGGCAAGGTCAGGAGATGGTCACTCTGGATGTTCACTCTTTTAAAGCACTAAATGATCACTTTGAAGTAAAAAATTTTGAGGGCTTCATTTTTAGACCTTATCAAAGACACTTAGAGCACGGAGGATTATGCAGCTCAGATATTTTAAACTGTGGTCAATGTTAAACTCTGGCTTTAAAGGCTAGAAATTCCGACGGTAATGCGTTAGGTCATTCGAGAGGATGCAGCCGCGGTCTGGTGAAAAGAAAACAAAAATCCAATCCATTTTATTTACAATATTTACCATGAATCTGACTTATCTATCATACCTTTCTGACATGCATTCATGGGGTTATTATGTGGTATATAGCTTTTAATTTCAATATCTCCTTTCATAAAGGTTTCTTGCGTTTCATCATATAACTATTCATTTCCGTTTTTATATATGGATCACGTTGCATTGTAATCGTAATCGGAATGGATATTGTAAACAATATCAGTAGCACCTGTATGGTTGGGTATAAGAAGAAAGGTTTACGGATCATTGAATCGGGTTATATTTATCTACACATGGACAGCTTGTTCCGGTGTATCTACACGCCATAAAGAAATTCAATTGACTGTTGATTATTGAATATGACTATTAATGTAAGAATATTTCCTGTTTTACTTTTATAAATGAATAAACTCGATGTATAATAGATATTTATTACGTAAAGACAAACTTTTAAAGACACATAATATTTGCAGACGTGTGAAAATGATATTGAAAAGACACATCCTTGACTTAGATAAATACACTGTACAGTGAAGATAAACAAACACATTGTTAATTATTTTTTTTAATGTCAATTTTCATCCACATCTAAGAAAAGATTCATAAGGAAATTTGATATTTTGTAATGTTTCACAAAACATTGATTTCTACAGTGCAATTCGTATGCACAAGTAGGGAAGGCCTTTTTAACTTAAAGCCACAAGCTAACAATGACCACAGTTTAAAAAAAATGTGAGCTACATAATCCTCCATGCTCAAAGTGTCTTTGATAAGGTCCAAAAATGAAGCCCTGAAAAAATGTATTTCAAAATGATGATTTAGTGCTTTAAAAAATTGAAAATCTACTAGCACTCAAGTTGACCAGATTCACCTGCCCATTTCCTCCCATAGACTTACTAGATCTAGGCTATTTTATCATCCACCGGAGGACAAATTGTTTATTCATGAATATCTCGCCAGTGGCAGCATAACTTTCCAAACTTTTGAATTCTAGGGTGTTTATTTGTCCATTTAAGCACTACTATGTAGCTCAAATGTCACAACAACTTTTTAAATTGATGCTCCTCATTGTTTGCCTATTACTTTAATGATATACATTGAAATAAAAATAAAGGTCAAAATAGTGTAACCCTTTCTATGGACCATTAAATTGAAATGACAGAAAAGCAAAGCATGTTTATATAAAACGCATTATTGCAGTGCAATCCAAGAGTTTATTTGAAGTGTCATTACAGCTAGGCCTATGAAATTTCAGAAATGCCAAAAAAAATATCGTTGTGTAAAATACTCATGCTATGTTTCTCTACAAGCTTATATAAAACTACCCATATGATATAAAGAGAATGGACGGATTATATAGTAATAATATATTTGATGACTTGAAATATTACAAACTTCACAATATATATTGTTAGTAATTACTGATTATTTAATCTCTACCTCATAAATACTGAAACGTTTGAATATTTGTTATGGCATAAAATCGAATGTCTGCTACAGGGCAAAACAATCTCACTCGTTAAACATGATTGTATTACAATACTGCAATTCCATAAAAAATATCATGTACACTTACTCATATTTCATTTCACTTCCGTACCTACGGAATAATGCTAAACATACAAAAATGGCTTATACATTTATATCCGTATTTTTCGGTCTGTTTTCATTTCAAACACGTGTATGATTTCTTTT
>JZLH01S0615930.1:350-17092 GCA_001188425.1 Eucidaris tribuloides
CTATGGTGAATTTAAAGACATGAAGAAAAAGCTCTGTTGTAACAAGTCGAAGTCAGTCAAAACACAAATAGCAGTTGATAGGTGGCATTGAGTGAATACCTTAACAAGTTCAAACTTCTGAATGTGATATCTCGCTAGGCAAACATGAATCGAAGTCGTTGCACTTTACATGAAGGGGATGCAGTGATAAAAGCCAATACACCAGCAGCCAATATGCCAGTGCCGTTAATGCACTGTGCTCACTGTAATGTCCGCCGAATGTCATTGGTTTCGTCGCCAGAATGAACATCCGCTATGGAGGTAAAGTGAAGTGATGACTTGCTACCCTTTTCTGTGTATCCCTATCATTATATTAAAATATTCATATCTGGTATATCTATGAAACACAGTAGAATCAGGAATAATTGAATGGTAATGCTTCCCAATGATTTCTTGATTTCATTAATTTTCCATTTTTAACACATTACACATGAACATGTCCTAAAAACTAAATAAACACTTTGTAAATGATCTTTACAGTAGATAATGATCATATTTTTAAAAGCACAGGCTCACAATGACCACAGTTTTAAAATGTTTAGCTATCATAATCCCCACGCTCATATGTGTCTTTGATTAAGGTCTCAAAAAAGAAGGCCTTAGTAAAAAATTGTATTTCAAAATGCTTTCTCAAAATTGATAAGATTTATCTAATCCGTCAAAAAGTTTGTATAAGCACTTTCTCTCTGTGTTTGATTTGGATTCAATCTGTCCATCTCTCATCTGTGTGTAGTGATCTATGGCTTTCTCTACTCCACCTCAGTTGAAATTGTTTATTCATGCATATCTTGCCAAGTGGGCAGCATATTTTTTGAAACGCTGTGTAATTCCTGAAGGTTTTTTATTTGTCCATTTAAACATACATCTACTACATAGCATAGATTATCCAAAGTTTTACTTCTTTTTTTTTAATTCGAGCCTCCACAATGTTAGCTTTGTGTCTTTAAGGAGTGGTAAGACTGTCCAATGAGAATGTTGAAACTATCACTTTCTACAAACTACTTGTTTAAGAGCTTGGAATGAAACACAACCAACAAAAGTGCATATGCTGGCCTCTACTCATAAAACTTGCAATCATTCTGCAAATCCAAAAATCGGCTTTGTAAGTCTTAAAATACTAGTTGATGAATTGGTTGAATCAATTTTTCTGATCAATAGATTTTTTTAGAGTTTGCATATCAATTGCAGGAAGTTTATGAGACTATGTGAAGGCCCTGTGTCTGAATCAAAATTATACGGTAACTTAGCATTAACTATCTATTGCGCATAGAGTCCATCACCGAGAGCGAGAGTCGTAGTGAGCGCTACATTTGAGAAGTCAATGATCAGAGTTTAACCTTGATTTTGTTCAAAGTCTATGCTAAATGTTAAACGCTACAGCTTATAAAGGCACATATTTGGTAACGTTTCTTCTCCCTAAAACTATGAAGGCTAAAATTAGAAGAAAGATTTGATTTCACACAATCTCACTATAATGCCTTGTCCTTTAAATAATCATCCTCTTGACCCAATTGTTTTTCTTTTAAATGTAAGTAATTGTTTTATTTGAAAAAAAAGACAATCTTGTGTGCAACAGTTCTGGAGAGACGCGTCGGACTAGTACAATGGTGACACAAGCATTGTCAATTAGGCCAGCGTTGTATATGACTAGCAGTTGAAGTTGATAAATGGCAATGTACACTTGCCTCTGGGCTATTGAAGAAACACACTAATGCAACTTGCTTGCCAAAGATAGAAGACAAAAAACTTCAAATTGGTGTGTGATGGGGGGGTGGGGGGGGCGGGAATCTACATATCAGCAGTCGTTCATGCAAAGTAATGACTTAAGTGGTTTGTGAGAGGTGGTCCTGAGTGGTCCAAACATGATGGCTTGTAAGTGATCCAGATATTTACGGAGATATTCCCGACATATCCTCTCTTTTTCATTCAATGTTGCATTTTCATTTGTCAAATATTGGGCAGTACTTGTCAAGAGGTCCTCATGTATACAGAGTTAATTTCCGCATAGAATGAGCCAGCTTCATTTTAAAGATCAACAAAAATGAATGACATCAGTGCGCTTTACACCTCAGATGAAAATTAGTGTAATTCAAGCACCTGTACATAATTCTTTGATTTCATTCTGAAAATCTATATGTAACTTCTTTATCACACACCTTCCTTCTTATCCTCTACTTCAGTGTGGCTCTCCACCCTGCAATATTTTTCTTTGTAATCTTCTCCCTTTTCTCCCTCATCCTCTTCTTATCTTCCGTCTTCTCCCCTGTGCTTCTTGTCCTGTCTTCCTTCTGCAATCCCTCTCTTCTTCTCTCCCTTTCTTCTCTCTTCATCTTCTTCCCTTCTCTTTTCCTTTTTTTCCTTTCTTCTTCTTTCTCTTCTCCCTTTCTTTCTCTTCATCCTTTTTTTTCCTCTCCTTTTCAGATCTGTTTTTCTAACTTTTCTTTCATCATGCTCTTCTTCATTTTGCTTCTTTAGTTCACAATCTTCATCCTTGATCATTTCTTATTCTTCCTCTTCCTCTCTTTTTCTTCTCCATCTTCCTCTTCTTTCCTTTTCTTTCTTTTTCTTATTCTTTCTCTTCATCATGTTCTCTTTTCTCCTCGTTCTTCATCTTTTTTCCTACTTTTCTTTCATCAATTGCTCTTCTTCATTTAACTTCTCATGTCACGTTCTTCAATGCTCTTGTAGGTATTCTTCTTTTTTATTAACTTCCTTCTCTAGATTTTTTCTATTATGTAATATTTCATAAATTCTTGATGTGCTTGATGATTCATTGTGCAAGTCTTCCACTGTATCAAAAATCGCACACATCTTCCAAAAAAAGGTTCTTGTGGAAATCTAATAAAATTACATCATAAATTTAGTATACCTGCACACACATGTACATGTATGTAAACTCATCTGAAGAAATCCTCAGTGTACATGTATATGTATGTTAATCAAGTATAATGATGACAATGAGACACAGGTTTACTGTCTCAACTGAGACTCAAGAAAATCTGTTAATAAGCACACTAAGTTTGGGTTAACTAATTAAATTCATCTATTTAAGCATTATGTTGAGAGTTGCTCGAGGCTTTCAGTATGTGCCCTCGCAGAATGCAAAATGGGAATATTGTTATATAAAAGCTCAAATAAGCAGTGATTGATGTCATTGAAGTGGCAAATCTCTGTCCACACAAAGTAAACTTCTGAGGCAAATAAATAGCAGCAGTAATCGGCTCTGAAACAAATAATGGCATCCAACAAGAAACATGTTTTCCATCCCTGAATCTGTAGTCCTGTTGTCTATCGGTCGATATTCATTTAAAGAACTTGTGGTACATATAGTTGTGTAAACTTATGAGTTACTTGAACCTGGTAATAATTGAAGTGAAAACTATACGCTAGCCATGATTCAATCTTGTGTCAAGAAGCAACTTATTTTAGTGGAAAATGGCTCCATGTAGACATATAGATTCATGAAAGGTCATTAAACAGGGTGGGGGTAGTAGTTTGAAGGAGTAATCCCATGTAAATGCAATAAGCCTGGAGGTGATACCGTCATTAGGATTTAATATGAAGCCCGAAGCTTAGGATTTATTGCGTTTTCTGTCTTCTTAATTAAATAACAGTTACAAATGTGTCAAAGTCTGTTCTGTCAAGAGTCTCGTGAATGCCAATTAACACAGCAGCGATTCAGTGTCTAACTGATCTTACAATGTACATCAACAGTGCAATCGGTTGTTGTATATCAGGGCCTGGTATCTGTAAGTTCTTGTTTAAAAAAATGAGGGAGAATGATGTCACAAAATAAAAACTGGAATAACCGGTATGAATATTTCAACATGTAATGGTTTAAAGTAGTAGTGTGCCCTCAAATCCTCAAAATTGTTGCTTCACTAATACAGTATGTCTGATTATACATGATACCAAAGGATGAGTGCAATAAAAACAGCAATAAAAACATGGAAATATTAGTGTCATGTATATGGAAATATAAATAACCGCGTTTTTAACGCAAAAATCACCAAAAATATCTATTTGTGAAACTAACAGAGTATAGAGGTAGAAAATTCAAGCAAATTTCTTAAAAGATTGATTCAGGATTTGCAAATCCATCACTTCCGCTTCATTATCAATATCAAATGGTAGGTTTAGTACTTACAGAATGGTGTTGCTGAAAGTTTGAGATCCATGTTACGAATACTTGTTGTTTTATGAGAAATGACTAATAATAATATGCTACGCACGAATATTGTTCTTTCCGTGATTTTGAATTTAGGCTCAAATTGCGGATGCAATGTCCGTATGACAAGCGGAGCACACTGGATTGGTTAAACGGCTAAGCTCCGAGCAACCTTCGGCTAACAGCTGATCGGACAATTTTGGGAACTAACCGAACAGCCCGTGCACGTTAATGTCACTGTGTAAATTTTTAAAGTTTAAATGTCCAGATTTCCACCAAAACTCCATATTCTAACGCCAGAAGGTTCTATGACAGGTGTTGTGATTTACACTAATGCTTCACATTGAAGAAACAATTGAGCTGATTTCATTCCATCTCATTTCGCCGTTTTCTGGTGTCAAATACCCGTCTCTGTCTTTAAGAAATCCCTGTGGAAAAATTGTTGCGATTTTTACCAACTAAAATCCAGCCAAATAGTTACTTTCCGGTAAATTTTCGATCTGGAATTTATCATGTTTTGCAGGATTTAAAAGGAAAGGTAATTTGGAGAGAATCTGTGTCTTATATTCTGCAGACGAGCCTTGGTTGGCATGTTGGCCATTACTTTGCACACAACTGCAACATAAGCAGTATCTGTGCTGGTTAAACTAGAAATATCACTGAAGGTGATTATTCCCCTGCCCATTATGTCCCCTGACTTATTGCCATAAGTTACCCACGGCAACGTAGTTTCCAGCAAATCAAAAAATGTGTCTTGCACATCACTACACTAAGAGGAATGTGTGTGGCAAATTCATGAAGCATTTGCGCCAAAAGGTGAGGAAGTCAGTTCAATCCCCAATGTTTTTCTGATTTATTAAACCATAATATGTCATTACCATGGCGAATGGCAGTTTTCAAACGTCATTCAACATGTGTCTTACACATTTTTAGCAAACAAGACATAATTTTGTCCCAAATTTTAGAACAGTTGATCAAAAACTGAGCACAGAAAGTTTGATTCACAAAAATTTTTGCCGATTTATTGTCATATGTCGTTACCATGGCAACGCACACTTTTGACACATTTGAAAAATGTTTTTTGCACAGTGTACTTAATTTCATGAGCATGTGGTCAGGAAACTGAGGAAGTAGTTCTAACGCGCATTTTACTTGATTTTATTGCCAATAGATAGTGCGCTATTACCTATGGCAACGTAGTTTCGGACATATCAAAAACTGTGTCTTGCACAATCTTCACCGCGCAAAGACCAATGTTGTGTGCCAAATTCATGAAGGCATTGGTGACAAAACTGAGGAGAGTAGTTTGATCTGCAATATTTTCCAATGGACTGACCCGGCCTGACCGACCATCCGGCCCGCCCAAAACCATACACTGATTCTTACTTCGTTTGATGGGGTATTAAAAAAAAAAGAAAGGATTCTGCCTTAATCCAGTAGTCACAAGTCGCTTAAAAATCTAAGTGGTAAAGAACATCACATGGTGCAATGTTATGTTCATATTTCCTCCATGTCCAGTCCAAGAATTACACTCCATCTTTCACAGATATATACTTCTATTCCCCCACACCTGCCATAGTTCCCCCGCCCACCCCCAGCGAATCCGCTCCATGACCTCCCCCACCCCCAGGCGGAGTGAACAACACTGGATCAGTTCATTCAGTCCATTATTTTTGTGGGATGGGATGCACTGGCCGACATTCTAAGGGCTGGAGTTGCGATCTTGTCTAACCTTTGGAGAGATCCTTAAAACCTCATTTCACTTGAAATTTTAATTTGTGCGCATTTCAACCATTCATCGTTTTTTTTTTCCTTTTGCATGCACGTAAACTCGCTCATCTTGTCTCACCAGTCTGTATTTGACGTCCTTTAATTAGTAATGAAGAGGGGGCACACCTTTGAAAAGAGTACGGCCCAATTGTAGTTGCCAGTTGAATATGGCATTATCGAAATACATGCGATCCATAACAATATCTAATGCATTACTAAGTTGTTTTTATGAGGGTGAATGACAATGGAGTACTCGTATGAAAAAAAAAAAAATCACATCTATTTCTAACTGTGGCTGTCACTGAAGTCATATAAACAATTGGTACATTGTCTCCATCATGATATATACTTTCCTCAATGTGTTTGCCAACACATCCACTGTATTTTCTTCTTTCTCATCAGCTTGAATTGTTGTCTTTCTTCCTCAAATGACTACAATGATGAAAATAAATAACTGATTGACTGCACATCCATGAGGCAGATAAAGGTCAGAACAATATGTCCCATGACAGGAAATACGTACAGTACAACTTGTACATGTATGTCTGCAGAACCAAAGCATACTCAGTTTCTAGAATACAGAATTGGAGACTACCTATTTGCAAATCAACACCAGGCCAGGAAAGAGAAATTAGAGGTAAATGACATGATTGGGGGAGTCCTCAACTTGGGGTAAACTATTCTAAGTAGTCCAGTAAACCATGCAGGGATTCTACTGTGAAAATTTTGTAGTTGAAAATGTTGAACTCATCTTTCAAACAACGTCCATCAGTATGCTTGAAACAAATTTGTAGTGAAGGCCTTCTATGGGGATTAAAATATCTATCATGCCCGATAAAATTAAACTGCTGGCCTGTTTCATGCTGATTCTCCTTAAGTAAACAAACTTAAGAACAAATCCTTTCCAGCCAGGAGATGCCACTCCAGCTGGTGTACATTTGGTTTATCTTTCAACGCACTTGTGGTTGTAAAAGGCATATTTTATTTCTTCCCAAATCATGGTCAGCTCGAGCTTTAAAAACCCCTGCAAGACCATTTTCAGCATCGGGCAGCAGTCAGAAAGGTGGCACTACAATGTATTCTTGAGCACTGAGGGCATCTAGGCCAACACTAATACGGGTTCCACATATTAGAATTTGAAGATGGAAAAGAGTTGAGCAATCCAAGGTTGTGGCACAGACATTTTTTGCAGAGCTCTGTGTTTTTTTCTTGAGGAAGAAGATTTGGCTCGATTGAATCCCATTCTAGAAAGATTACGATAGATTTATTACTTAAAGTGATAGGCTAACAATTGTGGAGCTTCAATTTAAAATTGTCAACTTTGATATCTGGAGCTACGCATGGTAGTGTCAAAAGGACAAATAAACACCCTAGAATAACAACAAGTTTGGACAGTTACTACTGCCAATGGCAATGTTATACATGAATAAACAATAAAACTAACTCGGGGCGAGTTTTTATTACGCTAAGGGTACACAGCCAGATAAGTCTGTGGGAGGAAAATGGGCAAGCTGAATCTGGTCAACTTACGATTTTCAGTTTTTTTAAGCACATAAATAACATTTTTTTGAAATACATTTTCTCTTTCAGGGCTTCATTTTTAGGAACTCACCAAAAATGACACTGGTAGCATGCGGGAATACATGGCGGCTGCAGATTTTTTTAACTGTGGTAAAAATGTTAGCCAATTACTTTAAAACAAAAAGTAAGGAAGGGCACCAAGGTCAATGGGAAGAAAGGGCCCTTTTTATTGTGGCCATCAGTAGGAGTGACACTTGTACCCAAAGGGCACCAAGCGAAAAAGATGGAATGCCCAATAGAGATGGATGGCTAATCTCAGTGGGAAAGTATGCCTCTACTAACAGTCTCACCCTCCAATAATCATATTCAACTTGAAACCATCGTGAATGGCATTACAGTACGTATAATGAAGTATTGAATCAAAAGTTCTAAAGTTACATGGTAATCAATGAGACTCAAAATTCAGACATGTATTAAGGAAGTCGTTGGACTTCTGACACTATGGCCCCGTGTTAATTGGTGCCAATAATCTAATCAGTTTCAATGATGCCTGCATAGATAATATTTCATGACGTTTGGTGTTGACCGGCAAGTCTTCATTAAAAATCTGATCTGGCAGTTTCAGTTGTTTGCATTATATGAAGCGAAAATAAAGAAATATCGGTATCAGAGGTTTTGTAGGCGTCCTGGTGACCTTTGACCTTTCAACTTAAAAATATACCATCGTTCTAAGTTATCGTAGTAACCCGAAGCCCAAATAAACATTTGACCTTTCAAACTCCCAAAATCTAATAAGTTTCATTTTGTATCAATAGTAACACTACCGAGTGATTTCGCATGTTTTATCAAACCCAATCACCGTTTTTATTTTTAATAATTGTATATCACGGAGTAATAAGTATATGAAACGTTACATACCTGACAAACAAAACTAGAGTACGAGCTTCCATGCATCCCTTCAGTGCATCAGACAAAAACAAAAAACAACCTATTAAAATGAACATGATCAGTCAGACAGAGATTCGTAAAGACTTAAATCTCAAATGATGTAGCTGATTAAAGCATTATGATTATACCGTTGTGTAAGCACTCATTTTAAGATTGTCAAACTTGCTATTCTGACGTATCCTGACAGTTTGAATGGACTATAAAAATCAACACCTAAGAACTAACAAAACTTCAGACAGGCAATGCTGGTCAACATGGCAGATTATACAATATAACCTATGTCGAATTTATGTTTTTAACTAGAATAAGAAATCGGCACTATTTTTAATTATTGTCAGCTTGTATGAAAATTTGATGCTAACTAACATGCTCAACTGCTATGGGGGGAAAATCTTGGAATTGTCAGTTCGTTTCCAGTGATTCACTTTTTCTAAAAGTGATGCCATAAGTGATTATTTTGAACTGTCTTTGGGTATTCACTTTTTTTGGTTCATTCACGGCCACATGGACCCCTTGGATAGATTTGATCGCACAAGGATAATGTGAATCTAATGTAAGGCATTTTACTTCAAACAGGTCCTTCGTGGAAGTAAATACAGATCAGTTCTGTTTAACTCATGCTAAATGAATAAATATTATAATTATAAATCCGACACTTCTCGCAGTTGGTGAATCGAAGAATTTAACTCTGGCTATTGATGGACATCGTTTAAGCTTATAAGCTGATTAAGTAACTTTGAAAAGACTGAATCGTTGTATGGCTGTTGATGACATAATAAGAATGTGATGTTAAACGCCCTATAGTATGTTGGTGTGTATTTTGTAAATATCTCGTGAAAGTGGGAAGTGAATATTGTTTGAGAGTCATTCTTGCGAGGTGCTGAGTAAGGAGAGTTGTAATTTCAATATATTCCCATTCAATTCATACTTATTGTCGCATAAGGAAATGATGAGATGTAAAAATATAGAGGGTAAGTATGAAAAAAAAATCAGGTTTCAATTGGATAATACAGTGAAACTCGTCGTTATAGTGAGGTCCTTCTACGCCATGAAAATTCACCACTTGTTACATCAGGTTCTGTTATACTCACGGCCTCATCGTCAAGAAACAACAGAAATACAAGAGTTTGGCACCCGTAAATTACCCTTTTGTTATAACAACAGGGTTTTGTTATATGCTGAGGCTCTCTTACAACAAGGTTTCACTGTATCAGATACACTACATACACCACCCGCCCGGTGCCATGTTCAATGTACATTCATCATATTACATACATACATACATACATACATATACATACATACATACATACATACATACATACATATATACATACATACCTATTCATACACATTCAGACACAAACACAGTACATAATACAATGACATGCATAGATTCAGGGACATCGGGCACAAACTTACTGAAAAATATGATGGTGCTTTCATGAATTTTAAAGACGCTATATAACACTGTGGAAGACCCGTTTAAAAAATTCTCAAAGTTTGCTATCTGACATATCTGACAGTGTTTGAATAGACAAATAAACACCCTACAACACAAAAGTTCAGACAGTTATGCTGTCACTAGTGCAATATGTGCAGATACAAATTGGCACATTAATTTCCTATCGGGCGATAGGAAATTCTGCAACACAGCAGTCTATGGGGGAAAGCTGGAATGGTCTCTCAATGATTTTTACTTTTTTAAAGCACTTACTGATCGTTTTAAACTGCAATTTTTTTAGGGCTTCATTTTTAGACCATGTTAGAGACACTGATAGCATGGGGAATCATGTAGCTCAGATTTTTTAAACTGGAAACACTGTTATACAGTGCCTTTAAGCTTATTCACTCGCATGTACTTCTTTGTAGTATCAAATTTTAATGTTTGATACATTGATTCATTTAAACAGGTTTTTTTTTTTTGCATTGAAAATATACTATCCCAGCAAAACCAGTACAGGGGAACCTCATTATAACGAGGACGTACAATCCAGGACAATTACCTTGTTATATCAGGTTTCTCACTATATCAGGGTACAAAAACAAAGAAATATAAAGAGTTGGGATTTGCAAAATCACCTCCAGGAGATTTTGTTATATCTGCCCTCTTTATAAAGGGGTTCAACGGTAGTTGGTTACCCAAAGTGATGTATCCGAGTGCATTCTTCGAATTTGCGTATGTGCATGTTGTGTCTGTGTGTTTATGTGGGATTGTGTGTGTGTGAGAGTGTGTGTGGGTGTGTTTACTGTTTGTCATTGGGAACCAACTATTTGAGCTTGTTTTCTTTGTTTAAAGAGTTCTGCGCATATTTATGAAGTTAAAAATTGTGTGAACACAGATGCACATACAACACACACACACATACATACATACAACACACACACACACACACACACACACACACACACACACACACACACACACACACACACACACACACAAACACAAATATGTACATTCTGATGCTAACACAAGTCACGCTGACCATTTGTGTCTATTTCATGGTTATATGATAATTTAATATTTACCTAATATTGAATTAATTTTGGATAATGGAATATTGCCTGGTTTTACAGCTGGCTGGGTTCAAGCATTCTTTTGTGCACATTGGTGGGATTCTGTGCATGGGCTGTCTTGGCTAAAATTATATAATTGAGGGTTGGCCTATGTGCGAGCATTATGTATGGCGTATAATGCGTAATGAGCAATGTATACTTCTTGGTATTTATTTGTGTGGATGTTTTTAGTTATTGTACTAGATGAAGCTATGTTTCTTTGTTTCTTAAATGTACATGGATTATAAAAGCTCTATCTGTATATCAACATAAATTAAATGAAAATGGATTAGCGCTTTGAATAATATGGACAGGTACGTTAGATTAGAAAATTAATACATGTATAACACAGTAAAAGCCTGTTCATAGTGCCGACCCAAGGGAATGAACCAGTGGCGGCTTTGTATACACTGGTGCGTGAAATCTACAGGATTTAAACACAATTTGTCTCCAGGGGAATATACAGTTATATATTCATATATGTTTTATTAATTTTAGGCGTTCTCATAATTTAATTTGTATTTACATTTCCAGTGAAATGCATCACATATTGTATTCAAATCCTGCATCCTTTTACTTAAATTCCTTTCTTTTTAAAATTCTTTGCAAAATGGCAAAATAATGCATATATGTGCTTGCATATTTGATGTTTATGTCGAATTTGGCTTCACTTTACCATATTTCAAGGTGTATCACATGCATATTGTTACATTTTTTTTTCATAATATATCTGATTGTTTATATATCACATTACGTTACATGATTTTAGCAGTGAACCCAAACAAATTTTCCAAATTTTTATAATAAAATAAAAATTATTGAATTTGTATTTGAATCATCTATGTGGCCACTATAGGCAGGTTACCTACTGTACAAAGATTGCCTTACACACGTATGTCTTTCAAAAGCCATTCATAACACTTCACATTCACACTGTCAATGTACAAATGAAACCAAGCTTTCATCTATATTATACATACATACATACCAATGAGAACTTTATTTACATATTTTGCTTTTTATTGTACATTGTGTTCTTGCTTTATACAAATACATACAACACTGCAGGTCATTCCTGCTTATTTATAACAAAGAATTGAATGAAACAGCAATGTCTGGAATGGAATATTTCCCTGCAGTAACACAATTTTTACTCTTTTCATGTAAATTTATTTACATTTCCATCCATTTTAGCTTGTTCCATAGTGCCAATCATGCATCAAGTTCAAAACAATATCCAATATCAAACTTACACTGTCTATTTTTGCGGATTTCCACACAAAACTATTCTTTAAAATCATTATGACATTTTTAGCATTCAGACCACAATAAATATGTACTTATAGCTTTTATTTACATTTACATTACATGCAATCCTTAATTTCTGACATTTATATTACAATTCTAAGGGACAATAGTTAAAAATAATTAAATCTTCTGTCAAGACAGTTTCCAAAACAGGTAACTGTTTTAAAATAGAACACTCCAGTAATTTGACTGTGGCACCGTGAATGAATATGCCTTTTTTGCACAAATATTAAAATCTGTCACCCAAAGTGTTACAATTTATATCTCATGTGCACATCTGAGAAAAGGAAAGAAAAAGAAGTGACATTTGGCATTGAACGTCAGCAATTTGTTTAAAGATTGAGTTTGGGATTTGCAAGTCCATTACTTCCCTTCATTATCAATACCAAATGGTAGTTTAGTACTTACAAATGGCGTGTTGAAAGTTTGAGATCCATATGTCATGAATTTCTTGTTGTATGAGAAAAACTAATAACAATATGTTACCAGAATATTAAATTTTGCTCAAATTGCGAATCGTGGAACTGCCCGTGCACGATAACGTCACTGTAAATTTTGAAGTTTAAATGCTAGATTTTCACTAAAACTATGTATTCTACCCAAAGCTTCTATGACAGGTGTTTATTTATACTAATCTTCACATTGTGAACGATTTGAGCTGATTTCATTCATTTTGCCATTTTCTGAAGTGCAAATCCCATACTCTGTCTTTAAGATTCCTTAGCAATGCTCCCCTTCTTCATTCAATACATAAATTGGCAGAGTTTTTTTTTTAATGTGTGACCTTTCTGTCCTGTCTATCTTGTTATCTATTAAACTGATCTTTCCATCAGACATGACAATGTCTTGCAACATTGACCTTAACCTTTCTGAACTCTAAATTTGACCCTGTTTCTTTAAACAGCCATACATGGTTCTTAATGTTTTGTTGTGACAAATGGTAAAACAACTGTACTAGTCTCTCTAAAATTCAAAATCTTTTAAATTTGATGGTATATCATAGAATACACATAACCCAAGTTTGATCACAATCCAATAGCACTTTTTAAGTTATCATGGCACCGATCAAAAATCATACACATCATACAAAAATACCTTGAAATTTTACCCTTGAACCTCAAACTGAAATTAGTCGGGTAACTTAAAATCAGAGGCATAGAATGAAACTATCAAAAACTTCAATAAACTGCATTACCTCTCACTAAAAGGACAGATTTCAATTCTGTCACAACATTACGTGAAAATTGTTTCAGACAAAATATGGCTGGGCAAGTCAACTGTGTCGGTACACAGGCATACAAAACACACCAGAATAAGGCCTAGTTCCAGTCAACACAGAACTACAACAATGCACAAATATGATACATTTTTTTTGGAAATGTCAAACTAATGCTTTCAATCGCTTGTAATGTCATTCATGATTACTTTTCCAAAACCCACACTCGGCAAGTCTCTGTCACTTTATGCTATACATTCAAAAATTTGTTTTGTTATGTTATCATTAATCCCTGACTAAAATTGTGATCTTCTAGATGATTCTAACATACGTGCTAACCCCAAATTAGGCATACACTTATGAAATAAATTTAGTATGATCTCTGGTTTCACAAGTAAGGGTACTGCCACATTTTTTACACTTTGTGTCATTTTAAAGCTGAAATATAGAGTGAAATATATATTGGTGCCCAGGAACTGGCTTCCTTAGACTTGGCACCCAAACACTCATAAATTTAGTCTTGAAAAATCATGTACAGATTTTGTCCTTACCAGCTGGGTGACCCTGGTAAGCAAATCATAATCCCCCCACCTTTTTTACCTTAAAATCTAAATAAGTTTTCTTGTTGTGTTGATTGTTCACCAAAAGATGTTACATGTTCCAACACATTTTCAAAATTTGTTTCTCACGATTCATTTCCTTTGTTTCACCAAAATATACTCAAGGTGTCCAAACAAGTTTGGGTTACATCAACAGTGTAGCCAAAAATACAGCGACTGAATATTCTACTTACATCATTTTTACAATGAGAGCTTACACTCTGATTATAAACTCTACTTTCAGCTTACTGCAGCCATCATTTCACTTTAGTGATATACCATGGAAGACATCACAACACCACTTAAAGATTGTGTTTGGGATTTGCAAGTCCATTACTTCCCTTCATTATCAATACCATACAATAGTTTAGTACTTACAAATGGTGTATTGAAAGTTTGAGATCCATATGTAATGAATTTGTTGTTTTATGAGAAAAACTAATAACGATATGTTACCAGAATATTGTTCTTTCCTGCTCAAATTGTGACTTGCGATTATGTGTATGTTCGCATGACCAGCGGAGCACACTGATTGGTTAAACGGCTAAACTCTGCGCAACCTTCGGCTAACGGCTGATCGGACAATTTTGCAACGGCCTGTGCACGTTAACGTCACTAAATTTTGAAGTTTAAATGTCCAGATTTTCACTAAAACTAAGTATTCTACACAAAGGTTCTATGACAGGTGTTTATTTATACTAATCTTCACATTGTGAATGATTTGAGCTGATTTCATTCATTTTGCCGTTTTCTGACATGCAAATCCCATACTCTGTCTTTAAGAGAGAACTAGAGAAGTTCGACTGCGCGCAGTCGATGGGTATGCCTCCGTCCAGTGCGCCCACTATGTAGGAGCTAGCTACCTAATTATATCAACAGTTCGCACTCCTAACTGAAGTTATAGGTTTGGCACTAAGTTCATTGATCTTTGACCCTTGACCCTAACCATTGACTCCTGTGACTCTACCAAAATATTTGTCTTATTTTAGTTTTGAACCTAACTGCCAAATTACATCAACAGTGAGCACTCCTTACTGAACTTATAAGCAGAAAATGGCATTTTGGGACAAAGTTCATTGACCTTTGACCTTGACCTTTGACCCCTGTGACTCTACCAAAATTTTTGTCTTTTGGTTTTGAACCTAACCGTAAACCACCAAATTACAACAACAGTGAACACTCCTTACTGAACTTATAGGCAGAAAATGGAATTTTGGGACAAAGTTCATTGACCTTTAACTCTTGACCTTGACCTTTGACCCCTGTGACTCTACCAAAATATTTGTCTTTTGGTTTTGAACCTAACCACCAAATTACATCAACAGTGAGCACTCTAGCTGAAGTTATAAGCCAAAAATGAGATTTTGGGACAAAGGTCATTGACCTTTGACCCTGACCTTTGACCCCTGTGACTCTATCAAAATATTAGTCTTTTGTTTTTTAACCTTACCACCAAATTATATCAACAGTGAGCACTCCTAACTGGAGTTATAGGCAGAAAATGGCATTTTAGGACAAAGTTCATTGACCTTTGATGGATTTGTCCCAAAATCTAATCAATTCATCCTTGCCTAGTGGTCTACCCTTGGTCCATGTATCATTAAAATCCCTCCAGCGGTACTTCAATAATCTTGTTTACAAGAAAGTGTGGACGCACGGACGTACAGACCACGGATGTACGGACGGACAACCCGAAAACATAATGCCTCCCGCTCCCTTACGGGGCGGAGGCATAAAAACATTATTGTAACATTAAATGGGCTGGCCATGTCAGCAGATGGAGAGATGGAAGATCAGATGGAGCACTCAAAGTACCAAATGGACACCCCTAGAGGGAAAGAGGAACATAGGCAAAGAAAGAGGTGGACAGATGAAATACAATTATTCTGGAACAAAACCAACTGGTATAAATATGCGAGGGAAAGAGAGAATTGGAGAGATCATGCTGAGGTCTTTATCCAGCAGTGGATTGACAAAGGCTGAAGAAGAAGAAAATAAATAAAGTAAAAATAAAATAGTCTCCCTTAACCCTAAAAAGGCTGGGGGGGGGGCGGAATCCCCCCCCTAGACGTTTCGCGCAATATGCCTGCAACGCGAGAAGCAATTGCCGCGGCGTTTCATGACTTTTTTCTCTCGAGTCTCGCGCATCTTTTAAGACCAAATTTGCGACGTCCGGGTACGCGGTTCCGAAGTAACGTAACATTTTGTACTTGCATGTCACCCCAAAAATCGCTCAAAAACGTGATTTCAGCCAAAATTCATAAATGTATGATTATTTTTACTTTTACTGGTTGAAATTAAGTAATTTTGTGCTGTTTATGATCGCAAAAGTGTCCTGACAAATTTCATCGAAAAAACAATAGAAAACACAAGGTCGAAAAAACAAAGAAATACATAAGAAATTCACAAAACAATGAAATACATAGGAAATTCATTTCGATTTCCGATTTTTTCAAGTACATTTGCTAAGCACACTTAGAAGAGCGTCTAGACCAAAAAATTAGCATTTTTGGAGCTTTAATTAATGATTTACAGCTTAATTATGTTTTTACGCATAAATTAGCATAATTAATTAATATGAAATTAATTCCGGGTAATTAACAATTATGTCTTG